>JALQSN010000640.1:0-28845 GCA_023690525.1 Holotrichia oblita | reverse complement strand
GTCACGGGAGAACCTCGAAAAATCTTTGACTACAATGCAGTTTATCCCGCCGCATCGTACAAGCTCAAGCATTTCCTGTACTGCGGGACGTTCGAGGTTCGTGCCTGTGTAGCCGTTGTCCACAAATTCCAAAACTGTGCTGTTAGGTATGTCGAGTTCCTCAATATGCCTGTCGAGCAGAAGATGTTGATTAGGAATACTTAGGCTTTCTGAAATTGCGTCGTCAACGGAGAGCCGGATATATTTAGCGATAACGTAATCACTCATTGTCCGCACCTCCGTCGCTGGAAAGCACTTGATCTAAAAATGTAAATTTGACAGTGATGCGTTTATCCTCATAGACATTGATTCTTTCAACAAGCCTGTCTATAACATTCGCAGTTAAGTCTGAAATTTGCTTTATCGTCTGTACGCTTTTATGCGCCTTTGAAAATGCGTTTTCTTGCCTGACACGTTGTTTGTCAGCATCGTAAAGCTGCTTTTCCCGCTCCGTAAGAGCGGAGATTTTCACTTCGTATGCGGCTTTCATTTCCTTATATTCGGAGTCGGTTATATCTCCATTGATAAGGCTTTCATACAAGCCCTTGAAAAAATGCTTATTCTTCTCCAACTCCGTCTGGACGGATGCCAATTCTGCATTGCCGGAATCGCCGGATCGTTTTTCAAGCGACATTGACAACAGAATCCCGGCTAATTTGGGTTCTTGCTTAGAGAGCATAGTGAGAAGTGTTTTTTCTTAATTCTACTTCCGTTATTTTTGCGCCTCCGCAAGCACCCTCAGCGTAAAAACGGAGAGTGTTACAGACATAACCGTATGTTCTTTCGTTATAGCGCCGTCTGACCATTGTAAATCCGCAATGACCGCAGAACAGTTTACGAGAAAATGTATTTTCCGTTGCCGGACTGTCAAATTGCGGTTCTTTCGCTCCGGCGGATTTGTCGCGTATCTTCTGCACTTGGTCGAACAACTCACGGCTTATGATAGGCTCATGTGTGTTTTCCACAACAGTCCATTCAGACTTAGGCAGCTTTTTTGATACATAACTGGCTGTTTTGGTTTTACCTTGAACCATATCGCCGCAATACATCTTGTTACGCAGAAGTGTGGCTACTACTCCGTAACTCCAATGGGCGTGAGTAGATTTTCTTTTCGACAAGCAGCCCTATTGAGTGAAAATACCGTGAGGGAGTCAGAACTTCGTTTTCGGTAAGCCATTTCATTATGGATTTTACGCTTTGACCGTCTGCCGCCATTTCAAATATTTGCTGTACAATCGGCGCGGCGTATTCGTCAGGGACGAGATTATGGCAGTCGTCGCGGCTTTTCAAATAGCCGTAGGGCGGAAGATTGCCAACGTAACGACCGTCCCGGATATTCATTTGGTGTGTCGCCCGTATTTTACGTCCGACTTCGATGGCATAGGCTTCATTTATCATATTTTTTAGACTTATCATAATCCCGCCGCTATTGCTGTCAGCAGAATCGTAATCGTCCGTTACCGCTATGAAGCGTATTCCATGCAAGGGAAGTATTTTTCGATGTAATATCCCGTATCAATCGCGTTTCTTCCGAGCCGTGATAAATCTTTCGTTATGCAGCAGTTGATTTTTCCGCTCTCCATATCGGCGATCATGCGCCCAAACGCCGGACGCTCAAAGGATTGTCCGCTTAGTCCGTTGTCGATATAAATTTCCCGAAGCTCTAAATCGGGACAATCGGCGATAAACGCGCTGATGATAGCCTGTTGTGTTTCGATTGAATCGCCTTTTTGTTTTCTGTCAACAACGGAAAGCCGAATATACGCGCCCGCGTTAAAGAATGGCTTTTTAACGGCTTGAACCGGGGTGTTTTCAAGGTTTTTTCTGCTTTTTCGAGCCATTTACGCCGCCTCCTTTCGGAGAACCGCGATGGCGTTTTCGTATTCGGACTGATAGTTAAAGGTAATTTCAAGTTCAGTCTTGCCTGTAACGCGGATACTCTGGATAAGGTGGATTACCGTTTTGCGGTCAATAGCTTCGAGCGTCGCAAAGTTCTTGAAATGCTCCATCCACATCAGGCGTTCGTGTTTACAGGACAGAACTGCGTCGATCTCCTGTTTAATCTTTTCGTTAGCCTTAACGAGAATTTCAGCGTCCTCGGTATACTTGCTTTTGAGCGATTTATACTCGTCCTTTTTCAGATTCCCGCTAATCATGTTCTCGTACAGCCTTGCCTTATACTCACGGATTTTTTCAAGCCTGCGCTCGTTATCCGTAATAATTGAGCCGTTTATATGCAACGGGAGAATAGTGTCTGTTGATAACTTCCTTATATGTGCATTGACTGAGGATATGCTGATTCCGCTTCTTTTGACTTGGCTTGAAGCTGTCAGCCTGTTCCGGGAAAGCTATCGCGCAGAAAAGCTCAATGTCAGAGAAATCCGCTTGCTTTTTTAATTCAAGCACAATTTCAGCCGCCCATGTATCCACGCCGACCGCGCAGCCGACATAAAAAAGTTTAACGCCTGCCGCATACAGCTTTTTTATTTCCTCCGTAATCGCCGCCTTTATCGCTTGGCAAAGCGGAGCTTCCTCATTATATTTGAATTTGAACCTTTGCGGGTTACAGCCTGTAATTGTGCAAGATTGTTTATCCATGAAAAAATCCTTCTTTCATTATGCTTTATTGGTCTATATGCACTATCGTGTCATTATAACATAGTCGATTTGCACATACAATATTCTCGTTAACTCTTATTATCCTAAAAATGAGGTATTGTTATGCAAATTGATTATTTGGATATTGGCGTTCGCATCCGCGCAGAACGCCTGAAACAAAACATATCGGAAGAAAAACTTGCTGAAATGGTCGGAGTAGGAACAACCCACATCAGCCATATCGAAACGGGTAACACCGTGCCGAGTATAAAGGTTTTTATTGCTGTCATTAACGCGCTCAACCTTTCATCCGATGAACTGCTTCGCAATCATATAGACAAAGCAAAGCACATTCTTGAGGGTGAACTTTCTGAACTGATTAAGGACTGCGACGATGAAGAAACACTTCACATTAAGAAGTCCGCAAAGAACGGGGCGTTGATCGGGCGGCGGTTTATATACCCGAATTAACGCTTGTCCATGCTGACAGCATGGCGCTCTCGTCGTCTTATGTACTGTGTGTCTATCAGGAGAAGAAACAGGCCATACGGACATCTTAATGTTGTGGATTTTATAGTCCATAACATTCCGACTCCCTTATCCGCTGTTACGCGGAAAAACACACCGGCAGCATCTTCGCCCTTATTAACCGTTTACAAGGGATAAGCTGCCATGCCGATACTTTTATTCAGTTTTAATCAAACAATGAGTACGGACTACGATGAATCTAACCAAATCCTCTTAATACAACGGGAATTACTTTGCATAGATGGCATCCTTCCCGTGCTGAAACCAAAAAAGGCAGACGAAAACGCTCGGTTTCAGCACGTTTTTTTTGTTAGCTGAAATCGAGTATTTTTGTCTGCCTATTGCTTGCTTATAAATAATGAGAACCGATAATCGTGGTTATTTTCATCAGCGCTTTTGCTGATGTTATGTTGTTTCCCCTTTTCTCTAAGCGTGAATATCTCTCTTGCGGAATGATATAAGCGAAACGGTTATGCAAACGGCGATAATACACAAGGGGATGATAATTGCGATAATATAGTCCGTCGCAGATGAAAACATGATTTTCTCTTTGTTTAGAACATACACTCCCGAAAACTTCATAATATGAGTTGTCAAGGTATGCTCTGAAACCCAGCTTAATATTGGCGATGCCGAGTCTTTCAGATAACCGCTAATCATAAAGTCACCAAAGACAATGCCAAAAGTAATAATCGCCGCCGTTGCGGTTTTTCTAATAATCAAACCCGCCAATAAGATAATTGCCGCATACGCCGCTAAGTAAAGAAAATTAAACCCTAATGTGGAAAAGGCTTGGAAAAGGCTTTCCGATAAACCGCTATTACCGATATTCGCACCCGTAACTACGGCTCCCAGCAAATGCAGACAATAGTACAAACCGAAGAATTGCAGCAAGAATAAACCAATCAGTGTTAATTCGGTCAGGTATTTCCCAATTACATATGCTCCCCGGCTTTTTCCGCAAGCTATGATGTTTTTAACTGTTCCGTATTCAAAACCCTCAGTTGAGAAAAAACAAACTTGGATAGGGATAATGAAATAGAAAAATAAAGATACTTGGCTAATTGTTGCAATCGGGTCGGCAAGGTTATCCATATTCAGCCCGAATTTTGCGCCGATATATGCGACAAGGCCAACGCTTGCGACAGCGATCAGCAGACATATTCCTTTCGCCAAACCGTCCTTTTTTAGATAAAAGGTTTCGCTTCTTAAAAAATCCCTCATGCCTTAATCCCTCCGATTAGGTTCATGTAGTAGTTTTCAAGGTTTGGGGCAGATAGGTTTATCCCGTCAATTTTTATGCCTTTTTTCAAGAGAAATGCCATCAGACTTTCTATATCCACGCTCTCTTTCGGGATTTCTATTTTCCCTGTTTCCGTAACAAACACGGATACTATCTTTAGTTCATCACGGAGCATTTGAGCCGTTTGAGCGGCATTAGGAGTTTGTATGCAGATTCGTGTTTCCACGGATTTTAGTAATTCTGCCGTGGCGATCTCCTGTATTAGCTCCCCCTTGTGCATAAAACCTATCCTGCTTGCCAATAACTGCAATTCACTTAAAATATGGCTTGATATTAAAATTGTCACGCCGTTTTCTTTTACGAGCCTTTCCAAAATCTTGCGGACATCAACAATACCGGCAGGGTCAAGACCATTAATGGGTTCGTCCAGCACCAAAAAGGTAGGGTCGCTTAAAAGTGCTACAGCAAGCCCTAAACGCTGGCGCATACCAAGCGAATAGGTTCCAACCCGTTTTTCTTCCTCGTAGTTTAATGAAACAAGCTCTAACACATTCACGATTGCTCGTCTTTCATTCGTAATACCATAAGCCTTGCAGAAAAACGAAAGGTTATCTTTTGCGGACAAATTGGGATAGAGCGCGGGCATTTCTATCAAAAAGCCTATCTTTTTTCGTTGCGCTGTCCAATGCGCTCTTTTCCCCAAATAGTGAAAAGAAACCGGAAGTCGGCGCAACCAAACCGCCGATAATATTCATTAGCGTTGTTTTCCCCGCCCCGTTTTCCCCGACCAAGCCGTATATCTCACCGCCTGTAATTTTCATATTCACATTTTTCAGGGCATAAGCGGTTCCATATTGCTTTGAAATACCCTGCGCCTCAAAGACCGTTTTTTCCATAAAGTTAGCTCCTTATCTTGTATAGAAAAAGAATAGCGCGATCCATATCGAATAGGGCGTGCGTTGTCAATTTTGGGGCATATTTTGTTTTATTTGCTGCGCATCAAGAGTTATAGGCGCATTCGGAGACAAAGGTGTACAGACTGACGCAGATAATCCTTCTAATTACGATATTCCTTTAGTTTTCTCCTATAATTGCTAAATGCTTATTAGTTGCATATAAAGCTTTATTGAATAATAGGCGGTATGTAAATGTTTAAGAAAACCCAAACGGATAAATTCATAATATCCACAAAAAAATGTGCGATAACACACCACTTTAAGCTTTCCGTTTTATGATAAACATATGTAAACTCCCAAAAACGAAAATGGCGGCTTTGATTTTTTCAAAACCGCCGCTTGGCTGTGTTTAGTTTAAGTGGGCATGACTATCCCGCCACCACAACAACGGTTTTTTTATTTCCGTCGAAGCGGTTGCGTTTCTTCAATTTTCCATGTTATCCGTTAATTTTCATAACTTCCCATAATATAACCACGGGCTATGATATTGCTTTCGCCATTTCCAGACCGATTGAGATACCTCACGATATCGGAGTAAGACTGTTTTGCGTCAATCTTCAAGATTATGTTATCAGTTGCCCGTTCAAGCGCAAAGACTTCAATCCTGTAATTATGCTGTCCCGAATTTTTAGGGGGATACGGCCCGACGTAATCATTGTGTGACGTATATTCCCCTTGTTCCAGTTCTGTTTTTTCCAAATCTAAAACAAGCCAGTGTAGCCAATTTGCATCCTCGTCAAACATACAGACCGCATAATACGCCGCGCCGTCCACGGCATCCCATATAAGCTGGGGGCTTTGATTGCTTCCTATTGGATTATTTGGCTTTTTATCAGCCGCCGATTCAATCAACAATTTGCCTGTCTCGTCGATTGAATTGGACGTTACTGTAATCTGCGGAACATCCAACACTGTATCTTCAAACTTCGGGTGAGTACAGCCCGAAATGCTTGAAACAATAAATATCACAAGTAGAATAATAATTACTGTTTGAAATTTCATATTGTTCCGTCCTCCCATCTCTATACCACAAATGGTATGAACATTTTAGTTTTTGTCATATACCGTTTATAATCTTCGCCAAATTCACGGAGCATATCCTTTTCCTCTCTCTTTGCCAGACGCACATACATTCCTACCATAACAGGGAACATAATAAGCATAGGCAGGGTAGCCCATTCTATCAGCATACCCAATGATAAAAGCAATAGGCCGGTGTATTGCGGATGGCGGATAAATCTATATACGCCCGATGTTACGAGCTTGCCCATTCCTGTTTCTTTTGACCAGTATTTTTTATAGATGTTGTACCATCCGTTCAAGATAAGGATTAAAGCGATAACGGCGCAACCAATGTTGACGTACATTCCAAGATAACCGATGGAGGAAAAAAGCGTATGCCCCCACAAAATACCCTCCGGCAAATTTTTCCCGATAATCCATGAAATTAAGTACATACTGAACGGAATACCGTGCATTTCGATAGCGAAAGCTATAATGAAAGCGATATATGCTCCGCGTGGCTTCGTATCCATCTTTTTGTAAAATGGCACAAACAGGAGCACGACGCCGTACAGAACAATAAAAAACAATACCCCGAACCAGTTGTGAAAATGGCTTTCTAAGGTTTCCATATTTACCCTCCCATAAAAATAAGCTGGATTCTTGCTGCACTTTCATTGTATCAGTGCAACCTTAAATCCAGCCCGTTCTAACCTTAAATCAACCTTAAATCGTCGGAATACGAATTTCAAACGTACAGCCTGCGTTTTGCTGTGCTTTAAGCGATATATCCCCGCCATGTTTTTGCACAATCATTTTAACAATAGATAATCCCAAGCCCGTGCCACCTGTCTGAGAGTTTCTTGAAGTATCTACCCTGACAAAAGGTGAAAATATTTCTTTTTCCATATCAGCAGGGATTCCTACCCCATTATCAGTAAAATCAACGACAGCATAAGAACCTTCCAGCCAAACACGGATGGATATTTCAGTTCCGCCGCCATTATATTTGAGCGCGTTGTCTATAAGATTCGCAAAGACACGGTTCATCTGCTCGCTGTCAATCATTGCAAATATTTCAGGTTCTGGTATTTCGAAATTGTAAGTAAAGCCCGCGCCGTCCAGTAACGACAAATAATTGCTCATGGTTTGACGGATGTATTCGCAAATATCCTCACGGCTTAGATTAAGGCAAAACTCTGCGCTTTCCAGTTTGGACATTTCAAAAAGACTTGTCAGCAGTTTGTTAGCACGGACGCTGTTATCATGAATTATACGCAAATGGTTATTTAGTTCCTCGTCGGAGGGCGGAAGCTTATTTAGGTAACGCTCACTATAACCCGAAATGGCGGCTAACGGATTCTTTAAGTCGTGTGAAATATCCAGTATAAGCCTTTTTCGATTTTCTTCGGATTGCTGTCTGAGGGAAATTTCATGACCGATTTGCTCCGCCATAGCGTTAAATGTGTCCTGTAAGTCGGCAAACTCGTTTTTCAAATTCAAGTCAACCCTTGTATTGTAATCTCCGTTTCGTAAACCTTGTGTACCCTCAACTAATTTTTTGAGGGGATTCGTAAAGCGGATAGCGGTGAATTTTGAATACACTGCCGCACAGATGGTAAGCATGATGAAATAAAACAGAGCAACCGCTACAATCAACCCGATTACGCTTTGCATATCCGTTGATGATATTACGTTGTTATATACAAATGCCAAATCAATCCGTATCGAAGTTGGGAATGTGACGATAAGCCAAAAGTCCTCCGCAGTATTGTATTGAATGTCAATACTATAGGGAACACCCACGCTTTTGCTGTAAATCAGAAAGTCGGTAAACTCCTCTGTTGTCAGTTTTCCTCTTTCGAGTATGTTAAGTCCATCCGAGTAAATTACCTCAAGGTCTTGGCTTATTACCTGAACACCGCCGTTGTTTTCCACAATCGGCGAAGAATCAATTTTAGTGTAATCGTCCCGCATAATGCTGTCGGCGGTATAGTTGTTTTTCACAAGGGTTTTTGCAATAACGCTGTCCGCAAAGCTCATTAGCTGTAAAGCGAGGAACGCCGCAATTATAGACATTACAAAGACGATAATATAGCTGACAAAAAACTGGTTTGATATTTTACGTTTCACCCGGCTCACCACTCTTTGAAAATTTGTAGCCAATTCCCGAATCGTTTTGATATATTGTGGATTTTTTGAATCCGTTTCGATTTTGTTCCTTAAATGGCTGATGTGAACCATTATCGTATTGTCATCGTAATAGTATTCATCATCCCAAATTGCCTTGTAAAGTTGTTTCTTCGTAAAGACTTTTTCAGGTGAGGACATAAAATAGTGTAACAGCTTGTACTCTTTGGCATTCAGTTCAATCGCACACCCATTCTTATATATTACGCAACTATCATTATCTAAAATGAGGTTTCCGATTTCAATTTTGGTATTGCCTTGACTATTTGTGGAGTATTCATTATTCCGCCTTAGTTGAGCGGCCACCCGCGCAACAAGTTCTGATGTACTAAACGGCTTAACAATATAATCGTCAGCGCCTACGCCCAAGCCCATTACCTTATCTATTTCTTCGCTTCTTGCTGTTAAAAATATGACGGGGATATTATTAGTTTCCCGCATTTTTCGCAGGAGATTGAAGCCGTCGAGCTTTGGCATCATTACATCCAATACAGCCAAGTCAATAAGATGTTCTTTCAGTAATGCCAGAGCTTCCAAACCGTCATTTGCTGTAAAGACAATATATCCGGCTTCGGATAAAGTCAGCTTTATCAAATTTTGAATATCAATTTCATCTTCGGCTATTAAAATGTTCATGCCGTTACCTCCGCATTGATAAGTGTTAAGAGTGTTTTGGTTAAGTAGTGTTTTTTTTACTTGATACATCTTTTATACGCCCGTCAAGCGGTTTTTCAGCGTCAGCCGGGACGAGCCACATATACCCTTTTTTCAAAGCTCCCTTAATCCGTTCCGCTTTCCTGATATTTTGTAGATTGCTCCGTAGAATAAACTCGCTCTATTTCTGACGCATATATCAACTGCCACAGCTAATAGTTTAAAGCTCAGCCTCAAATTCAAAAACGTGATTCACTATGTTGTCTATGAGAAAATCAAAAGCTGCTGTGTGCATACCTTTTAAGTGCTGCTTGTTTAGCAGTGAGAGAATTAGTAAGTTTATGCTGGCCATCCCTAATTCCGGAGCCGTCTTGAATTTAATCCCAGACTCCTCAAAAATAGAAAACAGATTTATTAAGCCCTGCTCCCGGTGCTTTTGCAACTCATCTGGTGGAAGTTTACTGATTAGCTCCTCAATATCGGGGCTATTAAATTGCATCGCCCAGTTACCTGCGTCATATTCCCGATAAAGTCGCTTGAGGGCTTTCCTCATACCCTTTGCAGTCGGATTGCCACCAATGGATTCCGACAAAAAGCCTTTGAGCTTAATTTGAAGCTCATTTACGACTTCCCAAAAAAGCATTTCTTTAGAATCATAAAATATATAGAAAGCTCCCTTGGAGATGCCAGCTTGGGTGCATAAATAAGAAACACTCGTTTTTTTGTATCCGTTTTCAGACCAAGAGGACTTACAGGCTTCCTTTAATTTGTCTCTAATAGCATTACTTTGTTCTTCCGAAAATTTAGGATGCATTTTAACACCTTTCTCTCACAATGAATATGACTATCAAGTATTAATTTCATATCTACAAGCTGTTTAATATGTCAAACGCAATGGGAGCTATCCTACGGGTTTCTTTGAACGGAACTGCATAGTTTAGAAGTAAAATCAATCCGACTTTCTTTTGCGGATGAAATGCCATTATTGAATTAAAGCCATTTGTGCCGCCCGTATGCCAAATAACCCCATCTTTTTGATTGATACCCCAACCGAGACCGAAATCCACTTTATCGGTTCCGGATGCCTGCCATTTTTGAGCGAGAAGGACTGAATCTTTTAAATCAGTAGTATCAGGGTGCATATTGGCGTTTAAAAACTTCATCTGATCTTTGATATTACTTCGTATTGCGCCAGCAGACTCTAAACCATTAAACTGCCAATGATGAACCTCTTTTCCTTTAAACGTATGACCTGTTAACAACTTGTCGTCAAGGGAAGTCGATATTGAGGTGCTATCCATGCATAGCGGTGAAAAAATTCGCTCATGCATAAGTTGGTCAATCTGTTTTCCTTCAACTCGTTCCATAATAAGGCTTAACAGACCTATTCCTAAATTGGAGTATTTGTGTTTTTGAATTCCGGTGAAATGATGTTTTTTTACGTATGTGATTACATCATTTCTCGAAAAATGCAAATATGGTTGCTTGTATATCTTTGGAGATAGCGAAGATTTGATAATGAAGCTCATCGGTAATGTCGGTAATGACGAGTTATGTGTTGCCAAATCTCGTAAAGTGCAAGGGTGATCAATTAGTGTTTTATTAACCGTTAGTTCAGGTAAATAATTCTGAATGGGGGTAGTCAGGTTTAGCTTGCCGTCCAGTACAAGCTGTGACAAAATAGTTGTTGTGTACACTTTTGTCATAGAACCAATCTCGTAAAACTTGTTGCATTGTTTTTGGTTCCAACCATTATCGTAAGTGAAAAAATTGAAATTATTATCGGCGATCAAACCGCCTGCCAGTAAAAGATTGCTGTGCTGACTAACATAATCCTGTAATCTTGAAGTGATGATATTAAACATAAGCGCCTCTCCTTGTGACTGTTTAGTTGTGACCGTTCTCATGATTGTGGTCATGTATATAATAACATGGTGTATTTGAAGTGTCAATAGAAATAAAAATATTTAAGACTCGCTGTATTTTGGCTGTATTTGAGATATCAACAAGGGAAAAAATTGAGCCGATGATCGTCGTTTACCTCACAATCATCGGCTCAATTTCAGTTCCCCTTGGAGTTCTATGACGTTCATTGTATAAATTAACTCTCATGCCATGAAACGGCAGAACCGCAACCGCTAACAATTCTACTCTTACCCTGTGCTGTCGATAATCCCCATACCCAAGAATAAGCGGGAAACGGAGCCACGACGCGGCGAGTGCTTTAGAAATAATCTGTGGTCGATAAAAAATAGCGGATACCGAGTGATATCCGACGACCTTAGATTATTTTCAGAACGAGAGCGCGTCCCTATGGGGAATCAATTGTTATCCCTTAAAATGGAGATTTGCGGTATGTTTTTAACCATTCTATTCTGCTTATACTGTGTGGATGCAGAGCCTCCTTATCAAGTAGTAGAGTTTTTCCACTTAACGCTATGCTTTTTGTTTGTTTGTATCGAGCTTTTTCCATAAGAAAAAGGCATAAACAAATAAAATAATCGTTTGAGCGGCTAAGATGATTAAAGAGATTGTATCTAATGAGTTTTGAGTAGTCATATCTATAAAATCATGTGCGGCGTGCCATGTGATTACTACCCAAATTGATTCTGTTATGCTGACAATTTCAGCTAATACAAAACCAACTAAAAATGCAAAGCTGATTTGCAAAATAATATAGAGCAAGTTTTTCCCATTAAAAGCATTAGCCATATGTAATACTCCAAATATGACCGACGACCATGCAATCGCTTTTTTTACTCCCTTTTCGCCTAAAAACTTGAGGGCAAGTCCACGGAAGTATATCTCCTCGTTGAAGCCAACGGCAATCGTGAAAAACGCAACCGCAATATAAAAAGATGGAGTAATATCGCTGCTAAAACCACACACAACGATTGGAATCAATTCTATGACAAGAAGCGGAATGTAGAACAAGACTTTACCGGCAGATTTGTGAAAATGCCTATTGAATCCATATTCGGAAACTGAAAAACGTGATTTCGCCATTATAAGCATACCTATTCCGGCAGAAACAGCAATGGCTACTGCCATAAACCAAATTGCTGGCACTTCTTCCAACGCTATTATCTGCGGAATAGCACTCCCTAATGCTGTGAATAAAGTGCAGAGCAGACCTAAAAGTATAGCTGCCCAATATGGGTGTTTTTGTGTAAATGTCGTTTTCATTAATCTTTCTCTCCTTGTTTTTTTATTGAATACAGAAATCCTTCATATGCATGGTTTAGAAATTTCTTTATTTCTTCATTGCTTAATGTACAGTTGTTCGTTGCCAACAATGAAGCCATACCGTGCGTTGTAAACCATATGCCTGTAAATAATTCTTGGCTTTCAGACTTATTTAAGTTCGTAAGGCTGCTAATCAAATCAATTACATCATCATCGCCTTTCGTAGTTCCCGCAATATCTGCCGCACTACCGTTATTGAATACATTAGACATGAACAACAACTTGAAAATATTTTGCTCGGATTTCGCAAAGTTGATATAAGCTAACCCCATTCCAAGAAAACCTTCGCCCCTGTTCTCTAAAGCATCAAACATTGCTTTGTTATAAATTTCCTCAGCATGTTTGTAAACTATGGCTTTCAATTCGTCCATTGTACTAAAGTTTCTAAAAATCGGTTGAATAGAACAATTCAACCTTGCGGCAATACTGCGGGCGTTCACCGCTTCTATTCCGTTTTCACGTATTATGTTTATCGCTTCAGCTACAATACTATCGTAGCTGATTTTGGTTTTTGGAGCCATATCACCACACCTTTATTTGAAATAGCTTATGATACATATCGTTAGCTATTTTAATGCATCAACTTTCATTTGTCAAGACAAAATTTACTTATTTGTCTAAACATATAAAAGCAGACCTGTTAACTGGTCTGCTTTTTATGTGCATTATATAAATATACGGTTACACCGAAACGGCGCACTTCTACTGTGCTTAACGAAATGTGCTTATACTATTCAACGATAGATGCCTTATCGTTATGCCACCATATTCCACTTCATTCTATTCGATTTCCCGCAAACGCTCGACAACGCTTTCCTTCATGGCTCCTGAAAATGCGATGATTGGAATGAGTAACGAGATTAGAATAAAAATCGGCCAACAGATGGCGAGCGGCATGATAACAAATTGGTAACTGAAAAACCACAGTCCTCCTGCCAAGCCCCTAACAATGAAAAGCGAACTCAAAATTCCCAAAACCAGTGAAAGCACGATTGTTCCCGCCGCGTAATACAGCCCCTCTAAACAGAGCATGTTTCTAAGCTGTCTTTTTGTCATACCAATGCTTTGCAGCATGGCGAACTCCCGCCGTCTTGTAATAATGCTGGTAAGCATGGAATTTACAAAGTTCAGTATACCAATCAACCCAATAATGGCGCTGAGTATGCCGCCCACAGACAGGATTAAGTTTCGCATACCGTTAAACTCGTTCACTTTCACCGCTTTGGATTCATAGTTCATAAGCGGTTCTATCGTTTCCGTATAGTTTTTCAGGAACGCTTCCATCTCCTCTTCCGAACCGTCCGCTACATTAAACGCATAGCTCATGATGGGCTTTTCATAGGTTAGGGGCAGATAGATATTTGATGGCAGATAAAAGGTATATTGCCACGCCCTCCGGTCAGTATTTGTGTAGGTTTTGATAAGTACCTTTGCCATGATCTCGTACTCCTGCGTGGAATATTCCGTCTCGTAGGGATCCATGCTTTTAATGCGGTTGTTATGCAGCGTCACCTTATCGCCCACATCAAACTCAGCGGTATCCAGCATGGGGCGGCCAAAGTCATCTGTGTGAACGCCCTCCAGAATATAGCCGCCCGACTTTAGCTTTTCAATATCAAGCTCTCCCTCGACAACCTCCAGACCGTTCAAGCGGAAGGTCATCAAGGCCGAATACTGCCGCAAATGGATGTCCGTCCTCGCCCCGGTTGTAATCGTTAAGGTAAGCTGCATCCTCCACGGTAAAGATTTCTCTCATGGTGTTGTAGAAACTCCCGCCCTCCTCAAACCCCGGCTGGGTCTTGAGCGTTTCGATAATTCTCTTCATCTGTCGAATTTTCAACGCCGTGATATTGATAGTTGAAATAATCCGCGTGAGCCACCAAAAAATCCGTATCTACAAAGGTTGACAGATACTTATCCATATCAAGTCCTCGGGAAATGGTAAACACGCAATTGAGAAGCGCAAGGCTTAGTGACAGGGATAAAAGCACTAACACAGTGCGCTTTTTACTTCTGCCCAGATTGGACAGCGCCATTCTGGGAAGTTTCCCGCCGTCGGTGGATTGCTTCTCCTTCTTTTTGCTTCTCACATCGGAATCGGTATATCTCACGGCTTCCACAGGTGAAACACTGGCGGCGATTCTGCCCGGCTTGCGGGTGGAAATCCATACGGTTATGACGGCGAAAAGAGCCGAGCCGATAAAGATAAAAGGGTTGGCAGAAACAGCTATTTCTGAACCCGCATAGTACGATTGTGCCAGCACCAGCGGCACCAACTTACTACCCACGATAAAGCCTAAAACAAGCCCTATTGGGATACCGATTATCGAGAGAACGGCTGCCTGCCGACGTATGATTCGTTTAATCTGCCGCCCCGTCGTGCCGATTGTTTTGAGCAGCCCGTAATAGCGAATATCCCTCAAAACGGATATTTGAAAAATATTGTAGATGATGAGATAGCCCGTAAAGACAATAAGCAGAGCCGCAGCGATAACGGTAGCTATCGTCGCGGGGTCCCCGCCGTCCGTGCCTGCCGACAGATACGCCCAGTTAAGATTGCTGTCCAGATAATTTGGGGCGTCTTTATCTACCGCGTCATAACCGCTCTCGGTGATAACCCTGTCAAGCTTTTGCTGCATATTAAAGGTGTTATCAAACATAATGTGAGCGTTTATCACGCCGGCAAAAGAGTTGTCCTCCCGATAAGTATGGGTAAGCTCTTCCGGGTGCGCGACCGTATACGCCTTTGAGGTAATCAGCATACTTACATTATAGGCGGGATCGCTTTCCCACCAGCCCGACAGGACAAAATCCCGCTCTACCTGCTCATCCCGTATTGTAAGCGTCAGCTTTACAGGCGCGCCGATTTCCTGCGGAACATTTAACAGCTGTAAAGTCTTTGTGTCCATAATGATTTCATTTTCCGCGACGGGACGATTACCCGTGGTGGGTTCGCAAAAACCGCGTTTGAGGCCGATATCGTCCATATACCACAACTCGCCGTGCCGCTTTAGCAACTCCGGATTGTCCACGC
The DNA here is from genome assembly GCA_023690525.1 of Holotrichia oblita. Lineage (NCBI taxonomy): Eukaryota > Metazoa > Arthropoda > Insecta > Coleoptera > Scarabaeidae > Holotrichia > Holotrichia oblita. The sequence goes on along the minus strand of JALQSN010000640.1, from coordinate 13,355 downwards.
CGTCGCACAGCATTTGATTGTATGAAATCTCTTTTACAAGCGGATGGGCGCTTATCTTTTCAAATGCGGTATCATCAATATATTTTATCGAAGCGTGCGCGCTTCCGCCGGACTGCCGCATGGTAGCCTGCTGGAAAGCGTCTATACTGCCGATCCCCAGCGTAAATAAGGTGGTAAACAGCACTGCCGTCAGAGTAATGGCGCAAACAGCCATAATGTTTCGCAGCTTGGCGGCTTTCAACGAACGGGTAGAAAGCCGGTGATGATTTTTCCGGTTGCCGACTTTAAGCATTATTCTCACCTCCGGAAACGATGCGCCCGTCCTCAATCCGGATAATACGCCCGGCCATTTGCGCCAATTCCTCATTATGGGTAATCATCACAATCGTCTGCCCGAACTTCTCTCCGCTGACCTTGAGCAGACCCAGCACATCCAGACTCGTTTTGCTGTCAAGATTTCCTGTAGGCTCATCTGCTAAAATAATGGCAGGCTTTGTAGCAAGGGCGCGGGCGATTGCCACGCGCTGCTGCTGCCCTCCAGAAAGCTGTGAGGGAAGGCTGTTTCGTTTTTCAGTCAATCCTAACGTAGAAATAACTTTATCCACATAATCGGTGTCTATTGCATTGCCGTCAAGTTCAATGGGCAGCACAATGTTTTCGTACACATTGAGTACCGGCACCAAATTGTAGTTTTGAAACACGAAACCGATCTTGCGACGGCGGAAAATGGTCAGCTCATCCTCTTTGAGCGAAAAAATATCTTTGCCGCCTACAGTAACGGTGCCGCTCGTAGGGCGATCCAGCCCTCCCAACATGTGTAACAGCGTAGATTTTCCGCTGCCCGAAGTGCCGACAATAGCAACAAACTGACCTTCCTCCACCGAAAAATCAACGCCGTCAAGGGCATGAACCGTGTTACTGCTGCTCCCGTAATACTTTTTAAGTTCCTTTGTCCGTAATATGCTCATTGTAATAACCTCCAAAAAAGTCTGTATAAAAGAGAAATTCTCCTTCTATACAGACTTTATCACATGAATCTTTCAACAATCTTTCTCACTTCTTACAGTTTTGAAAGAACTATGCTTTCGGCAGAAAAACAGAAAAAGTTGATCCCTTATCTGCCGCCGATGTCACTTTGATATAGCCACTCTGCATAGCGATAATTTCCCGTGCCAAATACAAACCGATGCCGACGCCCTCAACATCGCATACCAATGGAGAACGCCAGAACCGTTCAAACAGCTTGGCGTGTTCATGTTCCGGTATACCAACGCCGTTGTCGCTGACATCAATACGGACAAACATCTCATACGCCGCTGCGCTTACCGTGACTTGTCCGCCGGAGGGCGTATACTTCACCGCGTTATCAATGATGTTGTACAGAGCCTCCGCCGTCCATTTGGGGTCAAATTGCGCCAAAACTACAGCGTTCTCATTTGAGGTGAGCGAAATATTCTTGGCCTGCGCTTTAGGAAGGCATTCTGAGATGGCATTTGCAATCAGTTCCGACACATGATTCGGAGCAGGATTGACCATGACGATTCCGCTTTCAAGCCGCGAAGTCTTGATAAGCGATTGAATAAGGAAATTCAGCTTGTCGGCTTGTGGGCGAATTTGCTCCGACAGTTCCTTTGCCTTTGCGGGTAAATCCTCCTGCTCCAGCAGCAGTTCTGTATACAGTACAATATTTGCAATCGGGGTCTTGGTCTGGTGTGAGATGTCACTTATCAGTGATTTTATTCTGTCCTGTTCTTTCTCAATATTATTTCGGGACAGCTTGCTTGAGGACAAGAATCTCCCCAGCTTGGCTTCTATTTGGGAAATACGGCTCTCATCATAGATTGTTTCATCAAAGTTTCCTGAGATAGCATCATCAAGCATATGATTAAGCCGTTCCATAATTCGTTTAGTCATATGGCGGTAATACAACGCAACCAAAGCGCAAATCACGACGGCGACTATCAATACAGCAACGGAAAGAGGATTCATCCCTTCACCGCCCATGTATAGCCGATGCCAAAAACAGTCTGAATAAACTTAGGCGCAGATGGATCATCCTCCAACTTGCTGCGCAAACGACGAATTGCCACGGACAGGGCGTTTTCGTCCACATATTCCGTACCATCCTGCCAAATTCGCTCGGATAGCTTCTCGCGCGAAAGTGTATGCCCTTTGTTTTGCACCAGTAAGTACAATAGCTTCTGTTCTGTTTTGCTCAGGTCTATAGGAGCATTGTCCTTTATAAATATCATTTGCTCAAAGTCAAATACGAAACGGTCTATCTCAATTTTTGTTTTATCTGAAATTACGTGTCCACGGCGCAGTAAAGCGGCAACCCGCGCTCTCAGAACCGCAAGGCTAAACGGCTTTGTAATGTAATCATCCCCGCCAATTTCCAAACCGGACACCATATCAAGCTCTGTGTCGTTCGCCGTCAAGAAAAGAACAGGCACAGCCGAGTAGGTGCGAATCCAACGGCAAAGTTCAAACCCGTTTCCATCGGGCAGATTAATATCTAAAATAATCAAATCAAATTGTTGTTTGCCAAGCTGTGACTTAGCAGATGAAATATCAAAACATTGTGTAAATTGACGTTCTTTTTCCTGCAACGTGAGAACAATGCCATTGCTTAGAGGCGCATCGTCCTCAACGATTAAAATATTGGTCATCAGACGACCTCCTTGTGTCAAAAGCATAAACTTATATTTATTCGCTGCCACTCGCGATACTCCTATCAATCTAAATCTTTCCCGAACACCGGGTACATTTTATTCCAACCATTAACGCTGTTGCCTGCAAGTGTGCTTTCAGCGTTTACAATTACAATAAACAAAACACCATAGAGAATTAGCATTATTGCAATTACAATGGGAGTACGGAAATGGGTATCTAAATAATCATCAAATAAATAGCAAGCAACAGGCTACTGCAACCTGGAATATTCCTTTTTTACAATAGTTGTGAAAAATTGAAACGGAAACATCTTTTTCCATAACAGCACAACTACTGCCGCTCCTAATTGAATAACTACAAAAAACATTTCCTTAAACGAAGGACATAAATTCCCACAAGAAGCATATGTCCTGTGCTACTAATAGGTAACCACTCAGTAATCCCCTCTATGATGCCAAGAAAAATAACCTTCAAAATCTCTATAAAATTGAGTGTCATTACTTCAAATCCTCCTTTTTGAAATGGTGAAAGGTCATAAAGAAACCAAATCCTGATATAAAAAGAATGATAGCCACAGATAGCATTACACGGTAGCCGGCATTCTGTATTTTTCCATGTACCAGAAAGTAGGTGGCTGTCCATGGGTATAATGCCCCTAAGTCTTGAACCCATTCAATGACCGTGAAAACGATTATCGGTGCAACAAATCCTTTTGTCCTTTGGGCGATATATGCAAAAGGGGAAACGGTAAAAAACATCCCCAAACATATATTTTAGGAGCCATTTGACTGCGACTTTTATAAAAAGCCAAAAACAATATGATATAGACCGGATAGAAGCAGAACGCCGCCCCAAGTTACAAAGGTTAGCATAACAACCCAAAGGAACAAAGCGCAAAACTTACCAAGCAATAGTTTTGCCCTTGAAATATCCACGGTCTTTAGTGTATTTTCTGCATATTCACGGGAATAAATAGGCGATAATCGCTGTCTATTCATATTCACAAGCAACATAATGTATAGAAGGCTGTTGTCATAGATGTCGTTCAATGTGAAAATACGCTCCGGATACTTAAAATGAGTTTGTAGGGCTTCTACAAGCATCAAACATGGTGTAGCCATAACTTACTATTAAGCACCATTTTCGACCGTTTTAGTTTCAGTAGTTCGCACGAAATTAAATTAAGCAATGCCGCCACCCCCAATCAGTTTAGAAAAGTAGTCCTCTAAGTTTTCCTTGCGATTTATCCTTGTTACGAGCAGTCCATTTAAGGCAAAATTCCGATTTATTTCTCATTAACGTTTCACTGTGTTGCCCACTGCGGTAAAATCAGTGGTGTGATAATGGTTTTCTAAAATCTTTGCAGCTACCTCAACATCTGATAGGTCAAATTCAATATATTGTCGGTTTCTTTCGTGAAGCGCTGACATATTAACTTCCTCTATCAAATGCCCCTCGTGCATAACACCGATAACATGTGCAATTTGTTCAATTTCGTTTATCAGTTTATTTTCATGGCTAAGTGCTGATAAAAACGAACGAATTTCCGATATTCCGATGGGGTCAAGTCCGTTAATCGGTTCATCAATATGAGCAGCTCCGGCTCAGCATAATAAATGCCAAGCCGCTGTTTCATTGTCGGCAAAGCTTTTCATTTCTTATCAACCCTACAACTTCAAGAGCTTTTTCTACTCCGAAGAAATTCCACCTCGCAAAAAATTCTCATTTCCTGAGATTACCGTAAAATCCCGGCGTTTCAATGATAGAGCCTATTTTGCAATCCACATCTTCATCATGGTTTGTACCAAATAATCGGATTACATTCAAAAGCAAGGAACATCATTTTCATTAAGTCGTTTTTCCATAGATTTTTCCTTTTTGGCAAATCCTTAACAACGGTGGCTGCTTATCGCTTGGTAAGATTTTCTGTTTCAATAACATATTCCATAATCATCATTCCTCTCTGTGACGCTGTTTGCGCTGACCACAATTTCATTATATAGGCTATTAAAAGTATCGTCACAATAGAAAAAAGCCCGACACTTATCGTTTCAGCGCCTATTTTCAAGGGTTTATGGCATATTTTACTTTTTTCTGCTTTGCTGAAGAACTAAGAACACCTTCACTGCGAAAAACAAAAACAGCAGTATGACATTGGTTCTCTCGCTGCGGCAAATAAACAGAGCGCCGCCATTCCAATTGCGATAGAAATTTTCGAGGCAATGTTGTACATTGACTCTAAAATAAATAAAAGCAAGTCTGGTAATTCCAAGCCCAATTATGAGTAATAAAACAGCCCAATGAATTATAACATTTATATTTGGAGTATGTCTATTTGCCAGCAAATTTACGGAATAAACATAGTCACCATTTGGTTTACCATAAATAGGTAAAATGATAAGTGCAACTGCCAATACATCTATTACTGCGCTGATAACATCAAAAATTCTTTTGATGTTAGAGCTATTTTGGGCGAGGGTAATCAGTTCATCACCCGATAACAGCTCATCTATGCTCACGGAAAAGAATTTGGAAATACACTTGATTAATATTAGGGTAGCCTTTGCCGCTTTCCCACTTTGAAATCGCTGTTCTTGATACATATAATTGCTCCGCAAGCTGTTCCTGTGTTAAATTTTTCTGCGCTCTAAGCTGTTGTAGTTTTTCGTTGAATTCCAAAAAGAAACCCCTCTCTCCTCGTATCAGGTTAACTCATCAAATATAAATACTCGGTTGCATTGAAACGGCGCAACCTTGCCGTAACTAACGATTTTACCATACCATTGCGCTGTCACTCAAATACCTATACCCACGCAATAGTGGGATTTTAAGCTGTATGTGACATAGAGCCACGCTATCTCATAAAAAAACCTCATTCCTTCCAGCAGTAAAGCCCTGCGGTTATAATTGTCCATCCATCAAAAGGTATGTTATTGCCGCAATAATTCAAATACTAAATTACTTGTATTTTGCGCCACTTTCCATCGTTCATCCCTCATTGATTACCGCAAAGCGCAGCAAGAAACGTAAGCATAGAAATCTTCATACCTCTTGCCTTTTCAATGAATGAACAGACAGGTACAAGCATAATGCGGATATGCAAAGTGAAATGATAATGCTCCATATCATGCCGGAATAGGGTGTGCCCGATGACAGCTCTACTGTTTTTGACAGGAGAGTACCGGGTAGCACGAAACCTATTTTGGGGACATAGCCGGAAACGCTGAGGATAATAAAACCACAGAAAGCCAGAATCGCTCCAACAGTCGTACTCCGGGATATTGCGCTTGTTAATACCGTAATAGCAAGCAAAGTGAGCATAAAAACTGCGTAGGCTACAACACTCAACAGTACATTTAGTATTTCTCCCGCATATCCGAACAGAAATTGAGTATATCCAAAGCAGATTAATACAGCCGACAAGAGGGATAAGAAGAACACGGCTAACGCCGCCACGAACTTAGCTGTTACGAAACTTGTATGCGAAAGGTTTTTTGTCAGCGTAAGGGCTGCGGAGCCGCTTTGCTTTTCGCCAGTAATACATCCCATGAATAAGAATATTAAACAGATTCCACCCATTTGAGACAGGTTACTGTAAAACTGTCCCCAACTATCAATCCATGTAGTCGGCGGAACTGTGAGCGGCATGGTATCGCCCATAGCCATGATGATTATTTCCTGCATATAACGAGCGGTTACCGGACCGAGCATCCCGAACAGTGCGAATACACACAGAAGTATAAAGAACTTTTTTGTTCGTACAAGCTCCATCCATTCCTTTTGAATAAATACGATAAAACTACGCATTGGCAGTCACCTCCAAAAAAATATCCTCAAGGGAGGGAACATAGGCTTTATAACTCTCAAGTGCAATGTCTGCTTCCGAAAGCATTGAAGGAACGCATCTGCCTAATGCCTGCATATTTTTCCCGCGCAAAATAAATTCCACAGGGCTTTTTTCTTCGATAGACATATCAGTCCGATTTTTTGCCAGTGAATGAAATCTGCTGCCATCGGCAAAGGAACATAACCGTATAACGGCTGTGTTTGAGGCGTGTTTTTTCTTGATGTTTTCAATAGAATCGTCGGCCAGAACCTTACCTCTTTCCAATATCAGCCCGTAGTCACAAACACTTTCTACATCCGAAAGAATGTGAGTGGAGAAAAAAACTGTAACCAGACCGTGCAGGGAACGGATAATTTCCATGACCTCATGCCGCCCGATTGGGTCAAGCGCACTGATGGGTTCATCCAAAATTATCACACGGGGTTCGTTCATAAGAGCTTGCGCGATACCAAGCCGTTGCTTCATACCACGGGAATATCCAGAAATAAGCGTCTTAACGCCCAACAAATCCACCCGCTTTAACAATTCGTCAATTCGTCTTTCGCGCTTTTTACTTTCCATCCCGTAAAGCTTTCCGCAAAAGTCGAGATATTCCGTTGCTGTCATGTACCCATAGAAATTGGGAACGTCCGGTAAATAGCCGATTGCGCTATTATTACAATGACCAAACCGGCGTTCAGTTTTCATCAAAAAGATAGAGCCGTTTGTGGGCTTCGCAAGTCCAACAAGCATTTTGATTGTAGTTGTTTTTCCTGCGCCGTTTTTGCCTAAAAACCCACAGATTGAACCTTCGGGTATCTTCAAGCTCAGATTGTTGACTGCTTTATGCGCCCCAAACTGTTTTGTCAAACCTATCGTCTCAATCGCGTATGTCATCTTTCATCCGCTCCTTTTCCGCTTTGTCATCCAGCATTTTTGAACCAACCGCAAAATAAACCACCGGGCCGATAAGCTGTACGCATATAACTATAATCAACCATAGGGCTTTATCTTTTAACGGCAGATCTTTTTTTAGTAAATTGATAAGCGCCACGGTGAGCATCACAAAGGCTAGCAAAAGCAGTGGTATTAAGAATGGTAGTAGTTGCGGAAGTATTGCAATTAACTCGCCCATTTCATCAAGACCATAATGTAGTTTCATTTTAGTTCCCCCTTCGAGTCTTTATTTTTCAGTATAGCAATGACCGCCTGAGATAAAATGCCTGCCATGCCATGTGCGGTGGTGTATTCATCAGCCACGCCGTAACCATCTTGTATTGCTTTCGCATTTAGTGTAAATGTAACAGTCCTCGTAATGCCTTGAAAGGCGACGCAAATCAATAACATAATGTGTTCCTTTGGCATTGTCGGGTTAAAACTTCCATTTGCGATATGTTTGTCAATAAATATGAGTAATTTGGACAGAAACACCTCATTATCATTACTCACTTTCACCAATTTTTGCGCCTTTTCTCCTCTTGCAGGGTTGTTTAGGTAGATTGCGTTCAGTTCATAAATCAAATTTCCATAGAGCTTTATCATTTTGTCCGTCATCTTACCTAATAGTTCAAAAGCGGTTTCAATGATGATTTCAGGGTTTTCCTCTCTGTCAAAAATCTTCACGGCATCCTCCGCGAAAGTAAGTTCACTGTAACATCTGTTGAGTACCGCCGAAAAAATTTCATCTATATCCGAGAAATAGTTATAAATTCCCCCCTGACTAATATTGCACTCCCTGACCACATCTCTCATGGTGATTTCATATGCGGGCTTTGTTTTACAAACCCTTATAGCGGCATCCACAATCAGATTCTCTTTTTCCTCAAAATACTTTTTGTCGACCTTTGGCATAGGTAACTCCTTTCTGCTCCAGAAATAAAATTGAATCGCGTGTCATTATTATAGCTTATATTGACACGCGTGTCAATATAGTTTGAAAAATAAAAAAGCCGCAATATATTTGCGACCTTCATAATATAAATTAACCCTTTTGCTATGAAGCGGCAGCGCCACATCGGCTAACGATTCTACTGTTGCCCTACGTTACCACTAATCCTTATAACTACGAAGAATAATCTCTCAATCAATTTTATTAAAGATAACTGTTTGCTCTTTAAGAGAGATTTTCCCGACTTGATAACCATATTGAGTTAATTCCTTCTTGTACGTCAAAAAAGAATGGTCTATTTCAACTCCTGTAATACTTTTTATTTCATCAAAAGATAATTTGAATGATGGGCTACCTTTTTTTTGAACATACTCCCAAAGAGAATTATATTTACTCATTATATTTGTACTCCTCATAAATTTCTGTTTGTCTGCGCCTTATCTCTTAATTGCGTGTCAGGAAAAAGCGAGCAAGCCCTAATCAAGTTTTCCTTTCAAATAGAAAGATACCCCTATGCAAATAATACCGGGAAGCAAAAAGAGCATACACGACATAAGCGTAGTAAACTCCAACCCCAACGGATTCGCAAACATTCTCGTTTTCATCAAGTAGTAATCATAAGCAATCGTACCCAAAAATACGACTATAAGCAATATGCCAATAATGAGCAATATATTTTTAGCAACACGTTTTTTCACTTTTTATCACATCCCGTTCATTTCAAAACTTCGCTTTCAAGGAATGACAATATTCTTTCGCAGTATTCCGTATCTAAAGCTATGTTTTCAAAATCGTAATTCAACATAATAAAATGCCCCGCTGTTTCAGCATCACGCAACCATCCTGTGCAATGCTCTGGAGCTGCCGCCAATAGCCGCGCCATGTTCTCAGCGGATACTTGGTCATCATTTGCGCTGGCTATAAATAGCGCGGGGCGTTCGCCAATGTTTTCAACCTGTTTTATGGGTACAAGCTCATCTGCCTTATCACCAAATGTAAGCCGTAAAGACAAGCGGATAAGAGGTTTTTCAATCGCACATATAAAGCCCGGAATATGATAGCTCTGCATCGTATCAACAACTACATCCTCAAAACTCGAATAAGCGGACGCGGCTATCAGACCGTCTATATCTTCTATTTGCCCGAAAGCGTTTATCGCAATAGAACCTCCCATTGAAACACCTTGAATAACGATTGGCACATCGGCATAGTATTCATGCTGCTTGATATACTCAACTACGGCCTTTACGTCGCTGACTTCTTCATAACCCAAACAAACCCTATCACCGTCGCTTTTTCCGTGACCTCTTACTTCCAAGAGAAATGACGCATACCCATTGTCTCGCATCCATTTTGCGTGGCCGTAATAATAAGTTACGGAGGGCTGCCGGATTCCGGACAAATAAATAATGACGGCTTTCGGATTTTCCGTATATACCTCGGATGCCCAAATACTATATCCGTCCTCGGTGGTCAACATCATTTCATTGGCTGTCAGGCCAAAATCCGATGGGCTATACATATTTTGTAACGGGTGGTTTTCAATCACGCCGTAATCAACATGACCGCTAATCGTCATATGTACGATAATAGGTCGGAACGATAAGCAGAGCTACTATAAAAAAGCATACAACACCGATAATAACTCTCCTGCATATTCTCTTTCTTTTATTGGTAAGTGGTTTTTCGTCCATACCACAGCCTCCGCAGTCCTAATTTTGCTCTCCGGCACTAAAGAAGGATAACATATCCCTAACCTCAAAAAGCGCATGTTGTCATTTTTGGGGCGAATTTTGTTTTATTTAGATACCGCGATGGTCTATAGCTCCCATGACGCTATTGTGTTCAGAGGCCACTATTTCCGCGTTTGATATTGAATAATACAACCTCGATTTGAAATACGGCGTTTTCAAACGAAATATTCAATAAGCCTGTCTGTTTTCCGGTTATCATATCTTCAATGCTTGACAGGCCGACGCCATGCTTCTTCTTATCCGGCTTGGTAGTTACAATTTTACCCTTTCTATCAGTCTGTATGTTACCAACGAAAGGATTTTCTACCCGGATAAACAGGCTCTCATTTTCGAAGTGGATTTGAATTGTGATGTATCTTTTATCGGATTCCACCTGTTTGGCCGCTTCAATCGCGTTATCTAAAGCATTGCCCAAAATTACACTGACTGCGGTTGTATCAATGATGATGTCGGCGGGAAAGCGTAAATCAAGCCTGAACGGTATGCCAAATACGGCGGCTGTCTGCTCTTTATAATTGATGATGGAGTCCACGACAAGATTGCCGCTTCGCACAATGCCTTTAACCGATCCGAAATCATCAATGAGCATATCGAGGGTACTTTTGCTTTCAGATATTTTACCGGCGTCTATCTCTGAACGCAGACCAAGCAAGATGTTTTTAAGGTCGTGACGGAATTGCATTGACTTTTTTTGCGTCTGTTCCGCAGCCTGATATTGGTTTTTATAGAGTTCTATCTGTTGTTCCAACAATAATGAACGGCGATCTATCGCTTGCCTATATAAAATATGGTCGCAGAACATGAATACAAAAAAGTTCAAAAAAGTAAATCCCAATACGATTGAGAGCATAAGCAGCGGCGTTTCCCGGATTGCGGGCTGCTGCCACAGACCGTATATTCCGAAGCCTGTCAGAACAGGGCAGAAAACCATCAGCGCCCAATATGACACGGACAACCGGGCATCGCCATACGATACAAAAGCCTTTAACGCTATCCCCTCAAATACAAGTAATAATAATTTCCCTAAAACTAAACTGAACAGATAGATGAACGTATCATCTCCAGTAATAAATACGTTTAATGCTAATTGCGCTATTGCGTCGCTTAAAATGATTAACACGGTAATCAAAGCAGTTGCGCCAATGCGCCAAGCTATGCTTTTTTTATATAGAAAGGACAAACCGAAAATCAACAAGAGATTTATTAACAGCATACTATATCCGTACATCGGAGTTAAATACAGAAGGCTGCTTATCGCATAGTAGAGGACATATGCGATAACATAATAAATCGGCTTGTTAAATCTATTCCCCAAACAGCGGCTGAAAAAGTGGTGTATAAGCGCCGTGATAACTAAAAAAGTCGCAATAAAGGCTGTCTGATAAATCCAAACCTCACCCATCAATACTTCATTCAAAGTAATTCCTCCTGTACTCCATATAAGAGTTTTTAACCGATAATCGTCGGCTGCTACTAACCGTAATTTCCGTGTTATCAGTCAGTATTAACGATTCCCCGGTAACAGTCTTGATAAAGCGCAGATTGACTATATATGATTGATGAGCCCGGACAAAGTGGGACATATCTAATTTTTCTTCTTCATCATTAAGCCTGCCGTAATACTCAATGGTTTCATTAGTTGTATAGAGTATGACTTTTCTTATCCTACTTTCAAGATAAAGGATGCTCTTATATGGCACTAAAATTTCTTGTCCGTTTTGCAAGACTGGAAAAACCTTGCGTTTTCCCTCCTTGCGGCGGCGTATTACTTTTTTTATCGCCTTTTCGAGCTTATCCGCAAAAACGGATTGTGTGAGCGGCTTATCAATAAAAGCGTATGGCTGAACATCAAGCAGTTGGCGGTAGTAATTATCGTGGCTTGATATATAGAGCAAAAGCACCATATCGTTTTCATCATTTATGCGAAGCTGCTGCCCTGCGGCAATGCCGTCCATGCCCTTCATTTCAATGTCCATAAGAACAATATCAAAAGGGCAGTGATCTTTTATTGCTTCGCAAAACCGTTCCCCCGAATAAAAAATACTCGTATTGAGCTTGTCGTCAAAAAGAGGTTGAAGCCGTAAAAGGAACGCTTCTATCATTTCCGTATCTGAATAACTGTCATCACAAATAGCTATGTGTATCACGCTTCCACCTCGCTTAATTCTTTATGATGACAATTCTCATTTGCCTTGTATCTTCCGTCAAGCGGTTTTCAGCGTTAGCAGGAATAAGCCATAAGTCACCTTTTTTCACAGCTCCGAAAATGCGGCCAGATGTGCAATGATAGTTAACCATTCTTTCTGTAATGCCCCAAATCTTTGATGCTTCTTTTGTCGTTATATAATCCATACCATCACCGCCAATTATATGCTGTCTCTATTATATTTCCTTTGAAGAAATATGCAAGAGCTGAACGAAATGTCGTGTAATCCACGATACTTTTTAATGCACTTTCATGCTATAATAAATTTATCAAATCCAATTTACAGAGGCAACAATGTGCATATAACTGATAATTTACTCAATGCGAAAGACTTCACTTTCTCACCGTTCTCCCCACGCTCGGAGAACGGCGACAGCGGTGCGCTCATGCTTGCAACAAGCATGAGCAAACCCGACTTACGCTACATAGTTAAAAACGCTACGCCGGAGCTTGCTTGCAACGAGTTCATATACCATAAAATAGCATTGGTTATGGGTTTGAACACTCCCGAAGTCTGCTTGATTCTCGGTATGCCCGGTCACAAGCAATCGGCAGGCATACGTTATATCCCCGACGCGGTAAAATATAAGAATGACAGGAATACGTTCTTGCCGGAGCTACACGCATTTCAAACGCTGTATGTGATACTCAACGAGGAAGATTCGGAAGAATACTACCTCGACGGTGCGGGGGAGTTTTTCAAACTTGATAACGCCGCGTCGTTCAACATTGAAGGCTACGTTATCCCAATGTTCAGCGGCGCGGGGAAAATGAAAGTGCAGGCACTATCATTCGCAGAAAACTTGATTTCATAGAGTACGACAAGTACAAAATAATCCTCGGCATTATTACCGAGCGATACGGAGATATTGGCAGGCAAGTATGTGTCAGTACATTTGAACGCTTCGCCGCGATAAACGAAAACAAATTTGAGGAAGCATACACGGCGCTCGACAGGGTTTATCCCGCCGCTCTCAGCGACTATTACCGCGAGTTCATATCCATACG
>JALQSN010000639.1:0-28882 GCA_023690525.1 Holotrichia oblita | reverse complement strand
TAAAGAACCAGTATTCAACAGCTTTGCCAACATCATGAATTTGGACGACAGTTTTCCGCAAAGTATAGAAATCGCAAATAGTCAAATCTGTCTTCCGTTGTACCCTGGTCTTAAAAATGACGAGGTTGAATATATTATCAATTCACTTTTAAGTACTTTACAAAAATTTTAAGCCATCCTTAAAGCCTGTTGAGTATTCCGATTTGCATGAATTTTCGCGTTTTTTTGTTTTTACCTTTTGGCGAAAATACCGCATACTCTCGCGGTACGTAAGTTTTCGTTTCGGGGATTTATTTCTAGTAACTGAACAATCTGGTTTAACAGGACAAACGCGTTTAGCCAATAGAAAAATAATCTTCTCGATTTCATCAGTAGCGTTATTTAATATCCGGTATCCGTTGATTTCTATTGTCAACGCATTTTCTTTCCTGATAGTTTCGGTTGTTTCACACATTGCCCAACCTGCCGGAACTATGGATTTATTCGCTGATACTTTTTCCTTAAGCTGTTTTGTTTGAAGTTCATTACATGCCGCTTCTCTCAGTTTTCGTTGCCAGTAATAGTAGACTGTTTCCCGTAACCCTGCCGATTTGCAATATTCTTTTATATTCATTCCGCTTGCAACTCGGTCTTGCATTACTTGCGCCCAATGTGACAATCTATATTCTGTCGCTATTTCTCTTGTATTCATCTTCAACAACTCCTATTTAACTTGATTTTCTTGTGATAGTTTTTCAGGTTTTTTAAGTTTTTCTACCTCTTTTCTGTTCACTTAACGAGGTCATTAGTTATTTTACGCTTACAACTCCGGCATGTGTAATGCGAACAGATTTCTTCTTACCGGCAGATTCATTGTTACCAGGCGTTAAACCCGCCCAGCAGCATAAACGCTTAGGGTTAGAGAATTGCGAAATATCCGTACCAATTTCGGAAATGATTGTGATGGCAGATTTATGGTCAATTCCGGGAATAGTGCAGAGCAGAGCGATAGATCTTCCATACGGCGCAACCAGTTCATCAAATTTGGAATCCAGTTTTTCAATAGCTTCTTCAATGAATTCCAGATGTGAACGAACCATAAGCATACGTTCCTTTTGAACAGGCGAGATTTCATAGCCTTAAATGGATTCGACAACTGTATCACCTTTATTTTTAAGTGTTCTTTTGAGCAGGGTTTTACAGTGTTCGGAATCAAAGCTATCTGTTTGAATCAAATAGTCCGTGACAGCGGCGGCAGATTTGCCAAACATATCAGAAACGACAGAATCAAGGGCTACATTGCAAACGGTAAAACTGTTCTGAAAACGATTTTTCTCACTGCTTTTACAGGAAATAAGTTTTGAACGGGTATCAGGTGTACTCTCGTAGTATACGGATTGATTTTTCTGGTATATAGCTCCCTGGAACCAAACCTAACCGGAACAGGTCGCAATTCATTTAGAATCTTTTGTGTCGTCCTTGTTGCCTTTGACAGCCTTAACCCATTTAGGCGAGGCAACGGTGACGCGAATCTTATCTTCAAAAGATTGTAAACGGGAACCCAATATTTACCGGTTGATTCCATGCAGACATCGAAGCAGTTGTTGGTAATTAGCCACTGCTTGAATTGCAAGATGGAATTGTTGAACGTTGAAAACCGTTTCTTTGAATACTTAGGTGTGATTCCGTCGGTTGTGATAATTGTGGCGTTCAGAAAGGTTTTATGAACATCAACGCCGCAACAAGTCGGATAAACGACTTTCATAACAAAAAACTCCCTTCAAAATAAAATCGAGGGAGAAAATATTGACTGGATTGTCAGCATTTAACGAGAAGCTAAAACAATGATTAGTGTTCGGTCTCGAAGAACCACTTATTTGTGCTTGAACGATAATTCCTACACTGGTTTAGATGCTGTTTTAAACCAAGAAGATAGTCTACGACTCACCTCCTCGTGCTTTGTAGTTTATCTTCTCCCTAAACAAGATTATACAATAATTTGGTTGATTCGGCACTTTCTTTCATTTCTATTTGTGCCGGCATCAGCCGGAATGGAGGTTTACATGAAACACATTTTAAATTTAAATAAAAATCCATTATTGACATCTGAAGGATTGTTTGCGAATTTAATATCGGTAATATCAGAAGTTGATTATAATAATTATTATTTAGCTAACAATTTTATTCATTTATATAGTTTAAATGGAGTATTTCGATTTTCTTTGTGCAGACCTATTTTAGATATGTATTCATCATGTCCGTATTTATATTTCCAAAAAATTAACAAAGAGTACATTTTTAATATCAACAAAAAAAGCATAATTAATTTAGTAAAAGAATCAATTGATTTAGGTTATTATATTTTATTAATGATAGATAAATGCTTTATAAAAGAATTTAGTTATATTAAACCACACAATCATGTTATAATGGTGTATGGATATGATGATTGTTTAGGAAGAGTATATTTTAGCGATAATGATGAAACAGGAAAATATAATCAAAACCTTTCGTGCGACAATCTATCATTTGAAAATGCTTATAATAACTTTTTCGGGAATTCAAATAAACCTAATTATCCTTTCGATGAATATATATATTTGATAAAACCACGTAATGATATAAATTATGGATTAAATATTAAACAAATACAGAAATCCCTGCAGGAATATTTATTATCAGAACCATATTATATAACAAAAATGGAATATGAACGAAAAATCATGGGTATAAAAGCATATGAAAATGTAATTGATTTTTTAAAAAGCGATGAATTAATTAAAAAGATTACAAATGAAGTAAAAAAAGGGTTTTGTAATCTCTGGGATCATAAAAAAAGTCTTTTATGTTCTATAGAAAGTTTATGTTCTAAGTCTATTACTGATAATAATTATATAAAGAACTATAAAGAGGTGGAGCAAAAAACTCAAAAATTGATAATGCAAATTTTAAAATTTCAAGTTTCGGGTAACGAAAATATAATTAAAAAAGTTATAGAAGATATAAAATATATACATGATAATGAATATGAAATTTTAAATTCTTTATTATCAGATATGGATAAATAGTATTCAACATCATCGCCATACTGTGCATTGGAGTGATAATAATTCAATTATATTTTATTGAAATTAGAAACTGTATTCATAGGTTGAAAAACGAATAAAAACCTGATAAAATGAACCTATTAAGAATATAGAATATAAACCGACCAACTATCCGAGCGACCTAACGGATGAAGAAGGGGAAATAATAGAGTCGTTTTTTCTGATAGGGCAACAAGAGCGAACATTATAAACGGTCATTGGTAAACGCAGTATTTTATATTGAAAAAACTGGTTGTCAATGTCGGCAACTACCCATGATTATCCGCCGTATAGCACGGTTTGGAGCTTTTTCCGCCGCGCTCGGTAAAGTGGTTATGGAAGAAAATCAATGACGCACTATTAAAAATAGTTCGGGAAAAAGCAGGACGCAAAAGCATCTCCAACATACGGCATAATAGACTCCCAAAGTGCAGAAACGGTTACCGCGAGCGAGGAGCGCGGCATTGATGGAAAAAAAGTCAAGGGTCGTAAGCGGAGAATATTCACGACACCAAATCCGGTATACATTCTGCTAAAAGGCGTTTGAGAAATACCCTACAATCAAAAAATTCGGTTATGTCCTAAATTAAAGCAAAACTATGTCGAAATATTAATTATCGAGGAAAGGCTGGTAATTGATATGATGACAAGAACAGTAATAGTAAAATGCCCAAGTTGTGGCAGTGAAAAAGTATCAAAAAACGGACGTAACAAAACAGGAAGCAAGTGTATAACTGCAACAATAAGGAATGCCCACGCAAAAATTTTGTGGAAAAATACACATATAAAGGATGCAACCCTGAGATTCGCAATCAAGTTCTGAAAATGGTGGTAAACTGCAATGGGACTCGTGCTACAGGGCGCATACTTGGTATATCAAAGGATACTGTTACCGCAATTTAAAAAAACCGAAAACTGGGTTTGGCAGATAAATTATAACTATCTCCGAAATAACAAATGTGATGAAGACATAATTGTGTCATCAGAGCAAGTGGATATTGAAGAAGCGGAATTTGATGAGATGTGGTCTTTTGTTCATGACAAGTCTTAGCAATACTGACTTTGGTGGGCTATTGACCACAAAACAGGCACTCCGCTTGCCTATTCTTTTGGTACAAGAAAACATAAATACCTAAAAGAATTACAAGCATTATTGGGGTCCTTCAATATAAAAACAGCTTATGCGGATGATAACTTTGCCTATAAAAAATACATCAAAGACAGCATTTTAATAACAGATAAAAGAAACCTCAACGTATTGAACGTAAACATATATCGTTAAGAACTTGGTGTAGCAGATTAGTTCGTAAGTGTATTCGCTTCTCAAAAACTCATCTTATGTACCGCATCATTGTCGGTATGGTTATAAATTTTTGGTTATTTAGGACATAACCCTCGAAGTTGCAAGCGGGATACTTCCTTGGAAGCCTAGAGCCTCACACTCGCTAATTTGCTTCGCTACATACCTTAAAAACACGCTCCACCACTTCGGCATATAAAAACCTATGACAACAAAGAAAGCCGCCTAATCTAGGATGAACTAAATGATTCGGAGATATATTTTAATATGGGCGAAGAAGAAATCGCAAGAGACGAACTGCGACATGCCGATTTCTTTCTTGCAAAACTTAAAACGCAAGTGACAATCGGTGCCGATACGGCGTTCATCCATGAAACGACTATGCGGCGGAATCAAATCGCGATGAAATTATGAGTAGTAATAAGCGATTATTTTTGATTGTTTTATACTTTTATTACAAAATAAAAAACCGTTGATAAGTGTTGATTATCAACGGTTTTAACGGAGAAAAACAGAACGCCACTAATATCTTAGTGTACCCCTATAAAATGAGCGTTTTACATTAGGAATGCCTATAATTTTGTAGAATTACTCCAAATCACGGGAATAACACACGGTCTAGTGAGCGGTCAGTTTACCTTTACTTGATTGTAGTTATAAATATATTGTGCAATCCGCTCAACGAACAGCAATTTAACACAATCTCAATTATCGCTTAACAGATTGTCAATTTTACAGCAATTCATGTAGTGTTTTGAAAAGTAGGATAACTTTAAATAGGTGTCTTAGAAGCCATTGATTTACTGCTTACATGAACCCATTAAACAAACTATCCTACTTTCTAGCACATCACCACAATTCAATCTCTCTTCAATATGTCTTTGTCAGTTCCATCTATGTCTGATTTATGATTATTTTCATCCATTTCCCAATGGTTTAAAAAATCATCTTTTTCTTTTTTCCATGAAGAAACTATATAAGCACAGATATCAGTCATTCATTGGCGGTATTTGTGCTTATTTATTATAATAAGGAGAAGCATGGTCTGGCGTACTTCTCATTGGATTTCGCATCCGCGCAATAATCTGCCAGCCATCTCCTTATTGTAAGCATTCGATTTAGCAGGTTGAAACCCATGGGCTTTCGTGTCACTAACCAATCTGAATGATAATAAGCAAGAGGTGGTCACCATGTAAAAATTAAGGAGAGATGTTTATGGTCAGTGTCGGTATTGATGTTCCAAAGGGAAAAGCACTGTTTGCTTTATGAAGCCATGCGGCGAAGTGCTTTTTAGACCTTATGATGTTTTTCATTCTGAAAATGATTTGCTGCAACTGGTTAAGCAAATCAAACAGCTTAACGACGAGGTTAAAGTTGTCATGGAATCAACCGGAGCATATCATTTTCCTGTACTTACTTTGTTAAAACAACACGGCATATTTGTTTGTGTAGTGAATGCCTACCTTATGAAAAAATATGCCTCTGTCACAATCAGAAGAGGTAAGACCGACCCTCTTGATGCCATAAAAATCGCCAATTACGGCATTGATTACTGGTTTCGCTTAACTGATTTTAAATTTACCGATCCTGTTTATCAGCAACTGAAAGACCTTAACAAACAGTACTTAAGCTATCTTTCCATGCGTGTTCACGCAAAGCAGATGATGACTAATTTAACTGACCGAACGATGCCCGGCATAAAAACAGTTCTTTGGAATCGCTCTGATGTTCCCTGATAAAGATAAACTGTGCGATTTTATAAAGGAGTTTTGGCATTATGACAATATCACTTGTATGATGGAAGACGAATTTATAGTCAGATACAATAATTGGGCTAAGGAAAAGGGATACCGCCAAAGCGTCAAAAAAGCAAAAACGATTTATCAATTAGCTTCAAACGGTATCCCGACTAATGTCTTCCAAAACACCATCTACCCAAATGCTTGTTTTGGAAGCCGTGAAAGTCCTACATACCATAGACAAGACCTTGTTTCCATTTTATCACAAATGAGAGAATCTTGCAAGCGGATTGCCTGAATATGAAACCGTTATTTCCATGCCCGGAATAGGTAAAATTCTCGCTCCCCGGATCATAGCTGAAATTGGAGATGTCAGACGCTTTCACAGTGGCAGCGCTTGTTGCTTATGCAGGTTTAGATGCTCCTCCATTTCAATCTGGAACATTTACAGGTACAAACCGGCATATTTCCAAACGAGGCTCTTCTTCGCTTCGCAAAACAGGATATGAAATCATCCGTTTTGTGAAACTGGCAAAACCAAAAGAAGATACTGCTGTTTATGACTTTCTTATTGAAAAAAGAAGCTGAAGGAAAGCCTCCCTTCGTGTTGCTAAAATAGCAGCATTAAATAAGTTTTTGAGAATTTACTATGCTAGAGTAAAAGGAACTATATAGATAATCTACCGGTTTATTTTACAAGTCGGCAATAAAAAGAGCTGGCTTTTTTGTGATGTTCAAAATTATGCTTTTTGGACGTTCCCTGAGCAAAATTCAATAAAATTTAACGTTACACCAGTGAGGGGTCGGCGTGTTACAATACTGACGAGAAGGGGCGGCTACTGTTTCAATTCTCATGCTTCCCGTCCGCCCCTTCGCAATTCCCATAAACACGCCGATTTCATAATGTCAAGGGTGCTTTCCCTTGACATTATAAAAACCGAACGGAAAATTTCCGATTTTTTTAAGCATATTTCTTTAAAATTATGCTTGACTTTTATTAGCAGGATTATTGCTATAATGGGACGGTGATGTTCTAAACCTGTGAAACATGTTATAATCATGTAAAAACGAAAGATGATGATAACATGATAAAAATAGAAGTAAAATGCCCTGAATGCGGTGATATAAAAATCTCAAAGAACGGAAGAACCGAAACAGGTACACAACGCTATATCTGTAACAACAAAGACTGTCAATGCAAATCATTTCTGCTTGATTATATCTATAAAGGAAACAAACATGGTATAGATAATCAGATTATTGCAATGGCAGCAAACGCATCGGGCGTTAGAGATACAGCCAGAGTTTTAGGCATATCAACCGATAAAGTAATATCAACCTTAAAAAAACAGCGCCAACAATAAGCCAAGTGAACTTGAATTACATAGATAGCTTTGACGTTAATAATGCGGTTGTTGAGGTTGTTTATTGGGAACAAGTTGAATCTGCCGAGTTGGACGAAATGTGGAGTTTCGTCCAAAACAAGAGTAATCAGCGGTGGCTGTGGTTAGCAATAGACCATGAAACGAGAGCGGTTTTGGCTTATGCCTTTGGACAGCGAAAAGACATAGTTTTCAAGCAATTCCAAGCCCTGCTTGAGCCGTTCGGCATAACAAGATTTTATACTGATGATTGGGGTAGCTATGAACGCAATATTGAGGCAAAAAAGCATATTGTCGGAAAGAAAAACACGCAACGGATTGAGCGCAAAAATCTTACTTTGCGAACTCGCATTAAAAGGCTTTGTCGCAAAACCATTTGTTTCTCCAAAACTTTATTTATGCACGACACCGTTATTGGTTTAGTGATAAATATTTTAGAGTTCGGTTGGCGCTTCAAATACTATTTTCACAGGTGACGAACATGACCAAATATTTGAACTATTCTGAAACTCACCGCTCGTCATAAGTACCGCCTCTTTCAAGCATGGACTTGAATAAAACTATCTGTTACGATTTGTCGCCAATTTGCTCCTCACAACCCACGACAAACACTGACAATATGTATGGGCAAATCAGAGTTCAGAAACCATAAGCCGATGAGAAAAGATTATTTATTTTTTTACGATAACAGGTGAGTGTTTGTAATTATTGGCTAATTTTAATTAAGTTGTGAGGTTTTTGTGAGGTTTTCATTGCAAACAACAACAGATATGAAAAAGAAAAAACCCTAGCAAATGTGATGTTTACTAGGGTTTTTGTGATTGCGGAGACAGGATTTGAACCTGTGACATCCGGGTTATGAGTGAGAAAATAATATGTTGATATGCTTCAATCATTTTAGATAAACCTTGATAATATCAGCTTTTTAGTAATTTTTTGTTTGGCGATTTTCAATCTATTTTAGCCATATTTGCTATGAATAAACACCAAATAAACACCAAAAAATTATTGCTTCGCTTGGTCTATATTTAAGAATATTTAGCGGGGGTAATCATCCGCTTTGTTATATATTTAATCTATGAGCGGCGGTATGGAAAACTGTTATCCGCTATGCCGCTTAATGGATATTATTATTTCCCGCTGCCACTCCGCTATGACAAGCTCCCTATATCACAGGCGGGCGGCGGTGTTAATCTTAATAGTTATGTTCCCGCTCAATATGGAAAGCTTACAAGCTCATAAAATAATAAGCGGTAGCACATAATCAAATGCCCCGCCGCTTATTTATTAATATTTGAGGTCTTGCTATTTGCTAATCCCTCTGCCGCTCTGCCAAATGATGCACACGAAAGCTCCCTGCGCTTTAACGATTGTAAATTTTTTCTTGCTCCTTTTCGGATAACTAAGAATTGTGATTCACAACCGCAATGGCTCTGCATTCATATTTGCGAGCGATTTTTACGTTATTTTTGCTTATCGGTTTCCTCCTCTTTCTTGCATCCCGGCAAATGTCCATATTCATCATAAAAACCTTGTACATTTTTCGGGTCTGAATAAAATTTTTTCTGCTAACTTTATTAACTTCCTCGCCGTGTGGTCACTTATAATTGAGCCGTTCGACTTCTTTTTCTCTCCCATGAAGTTCACACCCTTTCAATATCTTTATTAGGAACGGGATTGCCGCCGCTCCCGGTTTTCGGTATTAAACTGTTTTTTCGGATTCGCCTACATAACCATAAGCGACGACACATAATCAAATGTATCGCCGCTTATACAATTCTATTTATAAACCTTAAAATTTACCGCCTCCTTTACCGCTGTTAGCAAAGCTTACAGAGTATTTAATCTATCGCACAGCCTTTTGTGTCTAAAGATTCGCATTCAATAAACCTCAAAGCCTCTAATGCTCTATTTATTATTTTAGGGTCGTGGTGCGTAAAATTAAATGTGACTTCTTGCCCCATATCAATTAACGACTGTATGTAACCAAGTCTAAATATGACCATTGGAAGCCAAGCACAGAATTTAAATTTTTTGTATATTTTATAAACTGTATCGCCGTAATATTGACCATTGTTTTTGTTGACGCATGATAATATTTCAACCGCTCCCAATAAATCATCAGTTTCTATAAGCGGTTTGAGATTCTTATTAATAAAGTCTTTGCGTAATCTCATGAAAATTCATTCCCTTCTATTATGGTTGTAATTTTTCTCTTTATGCGGCGGAACGGTATACCGATTAGCTGTTGCCGCCCAGCCCATAATCAAATTATTTGTACAGTTTACCAATTCGCTATAGCCGTTAAATGCTCTGTTATTAATCTTGCGTGACGGTCAAGCTCCGCCTTATTCGCACGGGGATTGCCGCGCAAACACCAGTTATTTTCTTTGATACATTCGAAAATATATTTAGCAAGAATTGCCTTTGCCGTGTTGACCTTGCCGCCGAATACACGCTTGCAGAACGCCTCTTTGCTTTCATCTATGCCACCGTGGTAGTAATGATAGTCATTGTCGCTCATGTAGTGGCGTTCAATGCCCTCATACAAATATTGGTTGATGTGCTGTCCTGTCCTCATTGTTAAAGCTTCAAATTCGTGTTTCATCATTTTTACCCGCTCCCATCTAAATTTTATTTGATTTCTTTTAGCGGGGAGGCTATACTATATTTGTGATTAGTGGGTATAACCTTACCCGCTCCGCCTGTATCTAAATTGGCGTTTAGATACGGGCTTTTCTTATATTGCAAGCGTTATCCTCATGCCGTAGCTTTGACCCTCGAACCAACCGCCGACAATCTTTTCAATCTTTGCTCGAACCGCCGCACCCTTGTCCATGACAGGGGCAAGTATTTTTGATATATCAGACGGCACATAACCCACACAGTATGAGCCTTTGCCCTCTACCGCCGCAATAACGGCTATTGCGTTGCCGTCAAACGAGTTATATGTTTCCCGTTCGAGCTTAACGCTGATTTGCTCCGGCTTATAGTGCGTAAGCCTTTCGAGAGCGGCGGGAC
This sequence comes from Holotrichia oblita, assembly GCA_023690525.1. NCBI lineage: Eukaryota > Metazoa > Arthropoda > Insecta > Coleoptera > Scarabaeidae > Holotrichia > Holotrichia oblita. The sequence continues at coordinate 18,375 of JALQSN010000639.1, read as the reverse complement.
GTTTGCCGAATGATACACCCGATACTTTTGATATGAGGTTCTTTGCAAGTTCCCACGCCTTTTTAAACGCTTCCGATTTGCTGTAGCCTCGCTTTGTTAATTCGTTTGCCGCTTTGCAAATGTTTGATTTGTCATACATGGTGTTTCGCTCCTTGTGAGTATTTTATTTTCATATCGTTTCCTTAACTCTGACCTTAGTATATCATACGTGCAACGTATATGCAAGACGTAATATTTCACAAACGTGCAACGTATATTTTGTACACGTTGCACATATACAAAGCAGATGAAATAGTTTATAATGATATTGGGAGGTGATTAGCGTGCCTGTAAGTGAATCTCAACGCCGTGCAAACGCTAAGTACGATAAAGAAAACTTTGAATATTGCACAGTAAAAGTAAAGAAGGGTAAAAAAACAGAATTTCAAACTCATGCCGAAAGTTGCGGCGAAAGTCTAAATAGCTTTATGAATAGAGCAGCAAACGAAACTATAGAGCGGGACAATGCGAAAGGAGAGAAAATCAATGCAAGCATGTAGAGCATATTACAATAACGGGCGGTTTGTCCCATTGGGATTCGGGAAACTACCAGAGGGAACGCAAGCAATTATTACACTATTAGAGGAAATGCCAAAGGGAGTAGAGGAACGGCTAAAAGAATTTGACGCAATCACAGAAGCCATACACGCCGCTATTGATGAAGAAATGCCGCCTATAGAGCCTATACGGCTTCGAGAGGTAGAATTATGACATATGCGCTTGATACAAACGCTATATCGTACTGGATAAATGGCAACAAAGATGTAGCGGAACAGTTAAACCGGGCATTAAGACAAGGGGACACGATTATTATACCGCCGATAACGTATTATGAAATACGACGCGGATTCAAACACAAATCCGCTCCCGGTAAAGAGATAGCCTTCTCGCTTATGTGCAATGCGTACACAATTGGAGAAATGAACACAGCCGCATGGGAGCAAGCCGCCGACATATATGCCGATAGCAGAAAAGTAAAACCAGTTGAGGACACCGATATACTAATCGCCGCTTTTTGTATCGTAAATGGGTATACACTAGTTTCAAATAATATCAAGCACTTTGAGAGCATAAAAGGCTTACAGTTAGTAAATTGGGTAGAGTGATAAATTGTTTTAAAACACCGCTATTTTTTCAGATTATAGCAAATATACACCAACAAACGCACCAACGAAAACAATCAAGCCGCTACAATTGGAATTGAGAGGTTATGGATGGATAGACCTATATTAAGCTCAAATTTCACTATTGAAGATATTCATAAGCTCCGTGAATATAACTATGAACGGCGCAAAAATATGACTTTTGAAGAATATTTTGCTGATGTGCAAAAAGGCGCAGACAAGGCTCTTGCAGAAATGGCAAAGTTGAGAGAGGAAAAACAGCTTGCAATGAATTGAGGCGGAACAGAAATGAAACCACTAATTACTAATACTTTCACAACAGATGATATACACAAATTACGGTTGCAAATTGCCGAACAATACCAAAACATGACACTTGATGAAGCCGAAAGAGATTTCAAGTCCCATGTCGATAACGCCAAAAGGACTATGGAAACCCTACGGAAAGAAAAACAGCTTGTAACAAATTGAGCGGGTCAAACCGCTCTTTTTTATTTTCAATTTTGAGCGGTGGCGAGTCGGTAAACTCCCGAAAGCAAGCTCCGGGACGAGCTCATTTTTTTGACACCCCCCTATTAAAAATTCACGAATAAAACCACGGAAGCGATTTTTTATTATTTGTATCTGGACATGCCCCGGGGTCGCCGAACCCGCAAGGCTTAAAAAAGCTCTGAAAGTACCTACAGGGGGGCGGCTCGTCCCCTCACAGCTCATGCCCTCCGCGCTCCGCTGTGCCTGTGCGTCCGCTCTACATCATACCCTCACGTCAAGAGGATAGCGGCGGGGCGGCGTACGGTGCGTGTGGTGGTCGGTCACTCAATACCGCCTCTCTCTGTGTCCTCCGCGCTGTCCGTGTCGTTTAGCTCCCCTGTTTCCGGGTCTGTATCGTATTCCCCTGCTAACCTCTGCTTAGTGAGTGTGTGCTTACGCTCGTCAAGGTCAATACGCCGCTTATCTATCTCATGGGTGCGATGCCCTCATGTGAATCTGCTATGCCTTTGCCCTGCCGCTCTAACGCTTTTGTTTTCCTCATTTCCAATGCAAATGTGTTCGCTAAGTCCTTTGCTAACTCTTTGCATGCTTCTTCATCTTCATAGGTCAATCCAGTTTTCGGATTTACGTTCTCTGCGTCCACTATGAAGTAAAGGGATGTATCAACCACCCACGGCGGCAACTCTCGTCCCGCTATCTTTGCGGCGTAGCGTTCTCTGGCTGATTTCATGTCGTTTACTTTCCCCGCCATTATAAGCCGCTCATTGTCTTTCAATTCAACAATGCAAGCGGGGTCGGCTTCGTCTACAGGAACTATCCTGTATTGTGCCACTGCAGGGAGCGGCTTACCGTCTGAGGCGCGTAGTACAGCTTTCCCGGCGTATACAAGTCTTTCATTATCTTTTAATACTATCATAGGTATTCCTCCGTTCATATCTGTTCGTTATATAAATGCTGATGGGATAAGTTATATGTTACTGCGGCGGCAGATGGGCGCATGTCCATATATGCCGCTACAATAAACCATACGCGGCATACACGAATATTCTAACAGGGTTTAGGATATTCCAACAGAGTATTAATAGTAAGAGTTGTAACGTAAGAGCGGAAGTGTAGCAACACTTCCTATGCTTGCTATTCAAATTCCTAATACAAAAGTGAGCCTATTTCATAACTAAAAAAGCTCGACAATGGTTTTATACCTTAACGCATTTTAGACGCGGTACAGGCTAAGTAATCGGCTGTATTCGTACCAAAACGATACAAATTTTAACCGCCGACTACCTATATATTTATTAAGTATAAAGAGGTCGGAGGCATATGTTACAGCATACACCGTTCTGCCTCTATGCCTCATAATGTAAATTTTTTAATCGTTTGTCCCTAAATATTTTGTTTAAAATTGTACCCGCTACACCTCGTAAGATTTGAAAAATCATTCCGCTGCAGCACAAGCTCCGACGTACCAACACGCCGCCGCTATATCACAAAACATTTTATTTTTCCGCTTGCCGCTGAAGCTTTTTCTGCTTAAATTTTTGCCCGCTCCCGCTCCGGCATATTTGATAAATTATTCCGATAGGTCAAGTCCCGCCGATACAAAAGCAGACGCACCGCGGCTTAAACATTTTGCAAAAATGTACGGGGATTGGGGTTGCCCCAACAAGCGGCAAAAATGAAAGTGGACACCCACTTGCATTGCTTGCCAAGTCGCATGTGCTACAGCACAGGCATTGCTTGCGAATATTGAAAGAGGGTTTTTATAAGCTCTCTTTAGTTATAATATTTTATCCGAAAAGCGGCGGCAGGGCATACAAAACAATCACTATGGTAATTATCCCGCCTTGATTGTTTTTAGCGTAATACGTGGCAAATAAGCGGCAAATCGTACCCATATTTATACACTATACCCATTTACATTGTACCCATAAAAAAAGCGGCAATAGCGCATATAATCGCAACGCCGCCGCTAAATCATTTATTCGTTTGTTTTTCTATTTTGCCTCATGCAAGTTGAGCGGAAATATATTCCGAATCAGTCACGGGACAAAAAACATTAATAATTTTACTTGATACCCACTTTTATGCCTCCGTCTTTTTCCTAACCTTTTTGAAGTGTTTTATTTCCGAATTTATTTTTTTGAGCAAGCCTTTTCCTAACACCCGGTCAACAGGCTCTAAATGACATTTCTCGTTTTCGTCAATAATATAAGCGTCCTCTTTCGACGTGGATTTATACAAGGCTTCTATTTCTTCATAGTCCGGGCAATCAGTCAAAGTTTTATATCCTAAAACCCTTAAAATTGTGTCCTCGTAAATATCGCAAAACAGAAGGATATAACCATCATCATCAGTAGCATAATCACAAAACCACTCTTTTTCAAAATCCTCATAGCTTGCTATGTACTTGTTATCATCTTCATTATCCAAGCCGCCGCCCTCAACAATTTTATCGTATAGCATATGAAGATAATCGCTTATAGCGGCATTGAACGGGATTTCGCCGCCGCTCTCCAAATGGCGCACATTTGCCCGGTGTAGTACAAGAGCCTCAATAAAATACAGCTCTACATCAACAGAAACTTTTCTCATAAACATATTATTTGCTCCCTTCGGTTTTTCTTCCTCACCCGGTATATATCCGTATTCATTCAAATGCCATTCTTTAAATTTCCGTATATTATCCGGGTCAGAGAGATATTTTTCAGCTATTTTGATAACTTGCTCCGGGGTACAATCACTAAAAATTGATAGGGTTATGTCATTAACTTCTTTTGCCATTTTACCAAGCTCCTTAATTGATTTTAAGCGGCGTTTTGTGTCCGAATCGGACACGCAAGGGCATTACTTGAAAACGCTCTTTTGAAACGCAAGTTTATTTGCAATATGCGGTTTATACTCGTTTAAATAATCCGCTCCGGCGTAATATGTGAGGAATATGCTGAACAACGGTCTTGACTTTCGCAATTTACACAAGCCCCGATTGATAACGCGCCGAACATCAGCATATGTAATACCCAACGCCGCCGCTATGTCGTTGATTGAGGCGTTATGATACCAATGCTCAATAATAGCATAAGCTTCATCTGATGGGAGCTTGTTCAATTCATCAGACATAATGTACCCTATTTCCTCCCGCTCTAAATTGCTATCAAGCTCTACGGTTTCATCTTGTATTATGTCGGCAAGCTCCGCGCCGCCGTCCGCAATAGGGGTGTTTAAAGAAATTTCTGTTATAGGTGTTACCGGTCCCGCAAGTGAACGCCTAACATTTTTAAGATAAAAGCCTAAATACGTGTTGAATTTTCACCCTGCGGCGGCGTTGAAAGCTTCTACAGCCTTAATCATGGCAAAATATCCGCATTGGATAAAATCCTCCACATCAACAAACGCGGGGAGTTGATTTCCATATTTATAACGGGTTGCGGTCTGCCTAATCAGCTTGTAAACCCGCTCCCAAAGTTGGTAGATGTATTCATAATCTCCTGTAGCTTGTATATGTATGGCTAAATCTTCATTTGTCACTTGTTCGCACCCCCGAATAATGGTATAATTATTGAGGGTAGGAGCTTATACAGGCGTACACCTAACTATATAGCGTTTACCTTTGCGGCGGCTCGTTCTCACAGGCAGAGCCGCTTTTGTCTTACTTGGATTGTGGGCTTGCCCACTTCCGTTCTGCAATTGCCTTACAGATTGTCGGATTAGCCCCAAACAAGCCGGACAAGCTACATAATGCCAATTGGCGTATTCTTTTGCATTGAGTAGCACTGTAATTCATAATGCGTGAAATTTTATCCCAACTATCACCGTTAAGATAAAACATATGTATAATTCTCTTTTCACGGTATGGAAGTTTATCAAGCTCCTTTATGATTTCGCCGTGCAATGAGGATAAATCTTTATTTTCAGATTCCCTGCCGATACTGCTTCTAAACTCAATTTCATTCGGAATATCCTTGCAAAATTTTAGAGTATCTATAGTTTGCTCCGTGTCCATATCGCCCCTCCCTCCCTGTGTATTTTCGTTATTTATAGGTACAGCATTAGCCGAACTAACGTCCTCTTTTTTCATACGGGCATAAATATAGCACCCACTCACAAAAGGACTTATTTTGACCTCTACATCACGAAAAGCATAATCTTTGTCTCTGTATAGCTTATCCTCAAAAAAAGATTTAGGCTCGGTCTTTCCAGTTGCTATCTTTTCGGCTTGACGTTTTGATACTTTGCTATCGGCAATTTTAGCGTGTTCCCACGGCTTGTACAGCCCAAGACTATAACCGTAGCTTTTACTCCCTTTTAAATCCTTTGAAAGATAATTTGCTAAATCCTCTAACCCTTCGTTAGTCGGCTTGAGCCTAACCGCTTTTGGGTATTTTTCCTTCGTCCATTTACTTTCAGCAAATTCGCGGTCACGGAAATTCATAACTATATGATGATGTACCGCACCCTTTGCCCCAATTTCCGTTACATATATGTAATTGAGTTTCGGCAAGCCGTTTTTCTCACAATGCCGCTGTAACACCCGTATGTAATTTTGAATGTCTTTTTTGCTTGCTTTTCGTCTGCCGGGCGATTTTCCTTGCTATATTTTAAGGTCATGTATGTATCTTCCTCGGTGAAATTCCCGTTTAAAAGCCTTGTGATTTTCTTGCGGCGGTTTTTTTCGTCCAAATTCTTTTGCTCCGGGCGGCTCTCGTTGAATTTTTTGAGCTTGCCTTTTTGATTTGTATTCCAAATGGGATATATTTCACTCTCGACAATTTGACCGCTAATAATTGTTTTTACCCTATACCGTTTTAAGTCATTGGCTCTAAGAGCCTCTATTCGTTCTTCCGGGGTATCATTTAACGAATCACAAAAAATATCTAAATCACTATCTAAGCTGTACGGCAAAATAAACCCTCCCAATATTTCGGATTTAGGATTTCGGATTAACGAATCTCCGCCGCTGCACCTTCACGTCATATCCAAACGAGTGAAAACCATCAGAAAAAGACGGACTTGACTGGACTTGACATGACTATATAAATTATATAAAAATAATTTATAGGCAGAGATTTTCATACCCATTACAAGCCCGAAAACGCCCAAAACAAGCGCATTTTCCGTTGACTTGCCGCCGATTTTATGCTAAGATAAAGATGGTTTTTAATCGTTGTAAATTAGCTTCGGCGTATGGAATGGCGTTTCCGCTTTCTCTCTGAAAGTAAGCGGAAACGCTTTTCATTTTTGTAAATGATATTTTATTATCGGGCATATGCTTCACGCTGATAGTTAGCCCGCTCCCGTTCGGCTTCATAGCGTTTCCGTGCGTATGGGTCATGCTTAATAACGGTTAAGCTCGCGCCTGCCGCTAATTGCCGTTTATATCCCGCTCTATCCCGCTCATCCGAACATTCGCACCGTTCGGAGGGGTCAAGATTGCACCCGCAAGCGGGGCATACTCTATAAAATGCCATATTGCGCCTCTTTCCCTGTATATTTTTACTGCGTTTCATTGTGTAAGCTCCGATAATTATTATTTTGCGTTATATGCAAATTTTTCGGGCAACGCTCTTATCTTTGCTCTATTGATGACGGGACTGTCTAAATTATTGAGCTTATCTAATAGAGCGTCATAATTAATTAGCCTCTTGCGCTTGCCAATAAGGATATAGGGTATTTCGTTGTTTAGCACAAGCTCCCGTATTGCGTTTTTGGTAAGCTGACATTGCGGGTCATCAGATTTTAAGAGCTTAATTGCTTCGTCAATCGTTCTCATTCTCGGCATATCTATTCTCCTTTCTTTGAGTGTTTCAGACACAAGCAGACTTAATAAATGTATCTGCGGGAACATTTAACACATTGATAATTCGGCTAAATTCATCAACGGTCAATTTGCACTTTCCGTTAAGTGACATACTTATTTTTGGTTGTGATATGCCTGTTTTTTCTGATAGCTCCTTCTGCGATATGCGCTCTTTTACAAGATAGAGCTTTATCTCTGTATAGGTATCTATAACAATCCACCTCCTAATGGTCGAATATCGAATATATCTTATATTATATTGTTCGATATTCGACTTGTCAAGCAATATTTTTCGAATATCGAAAATAATTATTGCAGATTATATTATTTTAGGTTATAATCATTTCAAGTAGGTGATACGTATGCAAATAGGCGAAATTATAAAAAATGCCCGTAAAAAAAAAGGATTATCGCAACGCGACTCGGCTCGTAAAATCGGGGTAAAACACAACTCAATAAGTAATTGGGAAAACAATCAGAATTTGCCTAACGGAAGCACTTTATATGTGCTTATGCAAGTGCTTAATATTGAGTTTGAGGAATTATTTGGAGATGATGTTGACTTTAACAAGCTCGAAAGCATGAGAATAAATGACCCCTCGGAGCTTACAAAAATACAGCGGCTTATGCTTGATGTTGGGGACGCGCAAATTGTTGAATTATTAGGCGAGAAAAGAAATGAAGCGGATACCCAAAAAAGAAGCGGTTTTAATTTATCAGAATTGATAGATAAAAACGAGATTGTAAAAAGCAAGAATACTTTTAACATTGTAGACTTGTTCACTAAAAATGATTTACAGAATCCATTAGACGAAAACCAACTATATATGCTTGTAAATACGCTTATTTATGAATTAAATTCTGATGTTAAAGTTAGAAACTTTATAAAATCCTTTATGACTTTAGATAGTGAAGATAAAGCATTTGTAATGCAAACTCTTGAAAATTTACAGCAAAAATCTAAGTACAACAGCAATCCGAACGAGATAGAGTAACAATATTTGATATAAGCGCAAATCATAGAGAAGGTGTATTATTATGGCTACCATAACCAAAAGAGCAAACAGCTACAAAATAACCGTTTCTTGTGGCTATGATATGAGCGGCAAACAAATTCGCAAGCATATAACATGGACACCCGAACCGAATATGACCGCTAAACAAATTGAAAAAGAGCTTGAACGGCAGAAATTTTTATTTGAGGAAAAATGCCGAACGGGACAAGTATTAGACGGCTCTATAAGATTTGCGGATTTTGCGGAGAAATGGTTTTCCGAATATGCAGATAAGCACCTAAGACCGCGAACATTGGCGGGATATAAGCACTTAATGACGCGCATAAATGCGGCGATTGGAAATATTAGGCTTGATAAGCTCCAACCACACCATTTAAACGCCTTTTATGATAACTTAGCGGAGGCGGGTATTCGTGATGATGTTAAGTATAAATGCTTTATTGATTTCAAAGAGGAATTATCTAAGCGGAGCTTAACAAAAGGTTAATCTTGCAGAAATGGCGGGAGTTTCAATCTCTGTTCTAAACTCAATAACGCAAGGGAAAAATATTAGTGAGGAAAGCGCAACGGCAATATCAAATGCACTAAATACCACAATAGAGGGTATGTTTGAGCCTGTAAACGATACCGCCGCTCTATCATCTAAAACAATCTTACATCATCACAGGCTTATTTCCTCAATATTGCAAACCGCCGTTCAATGGCAAGTTATATTTGCAAACCCATGTGACCGTGTAAAACCTCCCAAAGTTGAAACGAATGAGCCTAAATTCCTTGATGAAATAGAGGCTACACGGTTATTAGAACTTATTGAGAAAGAGGACACGCAATACAAAGTGATGGTGAAATTGTTACTGTATACGGGATTCCGGCGCGGAGAGCTTTGCGGACTTGAATGGTCGGATATAGATTTTAAAAACAGTATCATTCATGTGCGCCGCTCGTCCCTCTATCTGCCGGAAAAAGGAGTGTTTGAGGATATAACAAAAAATGCCACATCACAGCGTAGCATTAAAGCCCCTCAAATAGCAATGTCAATGCTGAAAGATTACAGAACATGGCAAGCGGAGCGGCGGTTCTTGATGGGCGATAGATGGACTAATTCAGATAGGCTCTTTACCGCATTGGACGGAAAGCCGATACACCCCGATACTTTGTCGGGTTGGTTTCACGATTTCATAAGGAAAAATGACTTGCCCCAAATTAGCATACATTCACTCCGGCACACAAACGCGACTTTGCAAATAGCGGCGGGCGTTCCGCTGCCAACAGTAGCAAAGAGATTAGGACACGCAAATGCAACGACTACGACAAAGATATATGTACACGCTATCCGCTCCGCTGATGAAGCCGCCGCCGATACGCTTGAAAATATCCTTGCCCCAAGACCATTGAATCAAAGCAAATCTTTATAAAAAATAATCTTCTGTTTTCAGCACAGAGCAACGAATTTTAATGAACTTAGATTATTTTTAATTACGATAAACACCAAATAAACACCAAAACACCTAAAAAGCAGATAATCAAAAAAATAAAGAACCCTGTAAATGTGATATTTACAGGGTTCTTCTTGATTGCGGAGAGAGGATTTGAACCTCTGACCTCCGGGTTATGAGTGCGCCGCTCATTAATTGTTCAGTCTTGGCATACAGCATCAATCCTCTGTTTATGCAGATATTTGTATTTAAGCCTCTGTTATTCATTGGTTAACTTGTGTGGTTTTAAGTTAAGTCGTGAGGTTTTTGTGAGGTTTATAATTTCTGCACCATCTTTTGTTTTTTCTCTTTGTGGCTTAAATATATCTCCTACGACATCCGAAGCCATAGCATCAACTGTTTGTATGGCATGCGAATAGATTACATTAGTTGTATTCTGATTTGCGTGTCCCAATCGAGCGGATACAGCCTTAACCGGAACACCACGCATAATTAATAATGTTGCTGATGTATGGCGAAGCGAGTGGGGCGTGAAGTGTGGAAGGTTATACATCTCCCTAAATTCCGCAACCCACCCCGTAATGCTATCAGGATGTATTGGCAGTCCGTTTTCTTGTGTAAAAACCTTTTCGGTATCCTGCCATCTATCCCCCATTTTAATGCGTTCTTCAGTTTGCCATTTCCTATACTCACGAAGCATACCGAACATTTCGTCAGGCAATTTAATCACTCGGTTTGATGATTCGTTTTTTGTATCCTTTTCAAAAATTCCTTTGCCCGTTAAATACTGATTTGCTTTTGTAATATGTGCCAATTTATTGTTAAAATCCAAGTCATTCCATATTAGGCCACAGAGTTCCCCGCGTCTCATACCTGAATACATTAACAACATAATAATTGTGCGCCACTTTAACGGCGCCGCCGAAAGAGCTTCTACAACCTCTAAGGCTTCTTTATCGTCAAGATAAGCGGCTTCCTTTTTCTGCACCTTTGGCGGTTCCACGCGCTTAGCGGGATTATCATAAATCACTTGCCATTTTACCGCTGTTTCCAGTATTGAGCTTATCAAACGGTGATGATGTAGGATAGTCTTTGTAGATAGCGCTTCTTTTTTGTTATCTATCTGAAAAAGTTCATTAATATTCATTTTGAGAGCTGTCGCGATATTTTTAGCACTATTGCAACTTATTCTCGAACCCTTACAGGCAGCGGTAATAGTAGCTGGCGCAACCACGGCGGCCTTGGCTAAGGCAGCACGTGTCATTCTCACCTCTTTAAGTATAGCAGCTAGGTCACGAGCGACGGCAGTTTGGTTAGATTTTTTTATGCCGACTTCCGACAGGTTTGTATAAAAATCTCGCAAATGATGCGGCTTCAATTTCCCAACCGGCATATGTCCGATAGCGGCATTTATTCTTATAAGCAAATCATGAGCTCGCTCCTGATATGCAGGAGAATGAATATCTTTGTTTGTTTCCAACCACCTTGTTGCAAAATCCGCAAATTTAGTTGATGTGTCTAACACTTTTCCCGACCGGCATTTTTCCTCAAACATGACCTTTTCACGTTCAAGCGCCTTTTCAATTTGGCGTTGTGTCATGCCGGGTTCAGGAGTCCATGTATGATATTTAAGAATTTGCTTATTATTCAAATCACGGCCAAGGCTAACGCGAATTTCATAAGAAACTGACCCATCTTTAAGGGTTCGTTGTTTAGCAGTCGCCACATAGATCACCATCCTTGACGTTGGAATTTTGCGTTCCGTCCGGCCGCTGTTCAAGGAATGCGCGGATTAGATACGAAACCTCGCCGGCTTTGTTGAAGCGTTTAGTTATATTCGCCAACAGAATCACCCACATCCTCGGCAAAAGCTTCTCTGCTCCATTCCCTTAATGTTTCTCTTTGTCCTGAGACGCAGAGAACAGCATCACATCGAAGCATATGAGATATCATCTCACCAGTACCCAATGCCGATTCACGCATCTTATCTATCATTGAATAATAATTCATAATATTTTTTGTAACGTTAATCCCTTTAGGATCATTTTTTTCATTTTCTCGATTCAAAAGAAAGTTTGTTGCGTAACCTTCAACATTTTCATCAAAGTTACGCAAAGACTCCATAATTACAGCATATATCGAGAAAAGCGATCGGTCATCATCCCTAATTTTATCAAGGTTTAACATTTCAGATATTACATTAAGCATTCTGAAAAGGTCACTTTTGCAATTAGGCGAAACTTTTTCTGCTGTTTCTATGATATCGCATATTGTTTTGTTGACGCTATCAACCTTTTCTATTCTGTGGTTTGTTCTCCCCAGAAGATAATCCGTTGACACACTAAACATGTCAGCCAGTTTTACCAGTGTTTGAATATCCGGCGAACTAACATTACGCTCATATGCGCCATAAGTTTGTCGCTTAACTCCTAACCTTTCCGCCATATCATCTTGAGTAAAATTATTTTCTGCTCGTAATTGGATAAGTCTTTCGACTAGCATTTAATCACATCCTTTTTTTAAGTATAGCAAAAAGTATTTGCTAATACAAGTATCGTAAATAATATTTTCTATCTTTAGTATTTAGCAAAATATATTTTCTTCTCCTCTTGACACGGCAATGTAAATTTGCTATTATTTATTTATGGCAAAAATTTACTGCGTTTAAAGGAGGATTAAATGATGCGCGAATGGTTTGTTGGGGCCCGAAAGGAGAAGGAATTAACACAAGAATCGTTAGCCTTAAAAGTTGGCAAAACACGTCAAATGATAGCTGCTATCGAAAGAGGCGTAGCCACTCCGTCCGTAAAGGTTGCAAAGGCTCTCGCCGCTATCTTAGGGATAGATTGGACACAGTTTTATGACGAACCCGTGACAGCTCAACCGGAGAAAGTCGTATAATCTGCCGCAACGGAGCAGATAGGAAGGTTATTAAATTAGTGGCAAGCAATTTAGTATTTTTATCCCAAGCGAGTGTTCATAACATACCGTTCACTACATCAGAGATTATAGCCGAACATGCCAAAATATCACACCACGCCGTTCGACGAATAATAGCAAAGCACAGCGCGAACATTGAAGAGTTTGGAAAGCTTGCATTTGAAATGCGACCTTTACCCAGAAGTAAAACGGGCCAAAGCGAAAAAATCTATCATCTAACCGATGATAATGTCACCCTCGTTATTACATGTTTGCAATAAAGATTTATCAAGGAGGATAGCTGTGGAAGAAATTAGGGTTATCGCCCAAAGAGAATTGTTCGGAAAAGATTTTAAAATATATGGCGATTTTGAAAATCCGTTGTTCCTTGCCAAAGATGTAGCTGAATGGATTGATTATTCTAAGTCAGGGAATGGCAGCTACAATGTTTCTCAAATGTTATCGACCATTGACGATGATGAAAAGCTGAACTCAACATTGTTAGTCATAGGTCAAAAAAGAGAAGTTACATTCCTCACCGAGGACGGCTTATATGAAATAATAATGCAGAGCCGTAAGCCTAACGCCAAACAAGTTAAAGCAAAAATAAAGGAAATCTTAAAGGATGTCCGTAGGCGCGGTATATACGCCACCGATACAACAATCGACAACATATTATGTAATCCCAATTTTGGAATAAAGCTGCTAACAGCACTAAAGACCGAACGTGAGCAGAAACTAGCATTGGAGCGACAAATCGAAGCAAACAAGCCCAAAACGCTATTTGCCGATGCCGTGACAGCATCCAAAACCTCAATACTCGTTGGTGAGCTTGCAAAGATACTCAAACAAAACGGTATCGGAATAGGGCAAAACAGATTATTTGAATGGCTTCGTAAAAATGGTTATCTGATAAGTCGGAGCGGTACGGATTACAATATGCCGACACAATACAGCATGGAATTGGGTCTATTTGAAATCAAAGAAACTGTTATTACGCACGGAGACGGACATACCAGTATTAACAAAACCCCGAAGGTAACAGGCAAAGGACAAATATACTTTGTAAATAAGTTAAAGGTGCTTTTTAATTAAAAATGCTAAAGGAGTTGCAACATTATGAGAATGAGAACGCAAGCCGAAGTAATGACTTACATACGTGAACAAGACCCACAAACAGCTCTTACGCCGTGGGCGCTTCGCAGTATGGTTTTAACTGGAAAACTCCCATCTGTACAGGTTGGACGCAAGCGATTGATTAACCTTGATACCCTTGAAGAATATTTATCACCGGCGCCGGAACCTTCGTCCGAAGCCGCAACCGAGTACGGCATTATCAGGCAGGTCAGTATAATAAAGTAAACAACACTCAAGTGGAAAGAAGGGAGAAAGAAAGATGCTACAGGAAAAAAAAGAAGGTTTAATTTGGCAACGTGCGTATAACAAGGCCTGTGCCAAGACGTTCAGCGAGGAATACGCCCGGCTAATTGGTGAGGGTGTAGACGAATCTGAAGCTCGGCACATTGCCCGAGACAACTCCGACCAGAAAGCCAAAGACAAAGCAGACGCTGTGTTGTACTACTACCGCCGCGAACGGAAGTAATGTCAAATACAAATAAAAACCCGTTTAAGCGGGAAAATTTTAGGAGGACTTTCATATGCAGAACCAAACAATGCAATTTCCCAAAGCGCAGATAAAGCCGCTTGTATCACCCGATACCGGCAAGGTTGAGCTCTACGACTTGCTTTCTCGTATTGACGATTTGGCTTTCGACGCCGAAAAGCTTGACACTCTCTCGGATGAAGTTATTCAGCACACACCATTCAAGTATGGAGTGGAGCAAATTAACAGTACCTCTCTCGCCCGTGAAGAACTTCTTATAGACTTCAACCGTATGCAGCTACTTCTGTACGCACAACAAGACTACATATCCAATTTGAAACGAGGCCTCGCCGAACTCCGCTGTATCGAGTACGATATGGTAATTGTTCCCGTGCAAGCTGAACAGGAATCACTAGATTGGATAAACGAAGCGTTTGACGCCTACGCGTATATCGGCGAATTGCGTCAGCTTATACTTGCCGTGTACCAGCTTCATTTTACCCAGCGTGAAGATGCTTTTAACGACACATCATCACTATATGAAATTAAACTGACTTATCCTATGGCTAAAGCTATTGTCAGCTCCGCTTTGGATAAAGTGCGGAATATAGAAACAATACTGAAAGGCATTCAGGAAAATGCGCTTTCAGAAAAAGCAAAAGGCCCTCTAGCATCGTCACCGTCCAAAGTTGCGATGTAAGAGAGCCACCCTCGCAAGCGGGTTGCGATTCGCATTTGAACTCAGTCTATCACAACCTGCTTGCTATTTCAAGTATAAATATTTTAGCAGGAGGCCGAAATATGCAAAAATATGGCGTCACCATTAATATGCACCGAAATGGTCTTATTGAACTTCACGACACAGTGACGGAGGATGCACAAGGTAATTATGATACATATAGTTCTTTGATATTTAGATATGACAGTGTACGGGAACGCGACAACGCCGCCGCTGCTCTGTTAAAAGTTATAGGAAAAATCGGATATCCGATAACCGAAGAAAAAGCGAAAGATTACTTGCTTAATCCAACCGAGTAAGAGGGAAAAAATATGGTCGAGGTTAAATGGATAAAAATTGTAACAGATATCTTTGATGATGAAAAAATCTTGCTTATTGAAGGTATGCAAGACGCCGACAGCATTATTGTTTTATGGTTTAAGCTGCTTTGTTTGGCTGGCAAACAGAATAATTCAGGTGTTCTTACTTTATCAAACGGTATTCCTTTTACCGAAGAAATGCTTGCAACTATTTTTCGGCGTAAGGTTGAGACGGTTTCGTTAGGTTTACGAATTTTTGAGCAATTTGGAATGATTGAAATAATTGAAAACGCTATTACGATTCCGAAGTGGGGTAAACATCAAAATTTCGATAAAATTGAAGCTAAAAACGAATACCAACGCCAATATATGCAGGAGTATAGAAGTCGTCAAAAGCAGTTGGCAGAAGGGTTTAACGAAAAAACTAACAGTAAATCTAATGTAAAGGTTTGTAAGACTAACAGTAAGGCTAACAGTAAAGCTAACGTTAGCTCGCTAGATAAGAATAGAGAAGATAAGATAAGAGAAGAAAAGAAAACTTCTTCTTGCGCGGAGCTCTCGGCTGAAGCCGATACTCCACGCCGTAATCCTATCCTAACACTAACTTTGAATGATAAATCTGAATACCCAATTTACGAGGAGCAGACGCATGAATGGGCGGCACTGTACCCTGCTGTCGACGTGATACAGCAGCTTCGCAATATGAAAGGCTGGCTAGATGCTAACCCCACAAAGCGAAAGACGAAAAGAGGCATTCTGAAATTTATCAACAATTGGTTGACGAGGGAACAGGACAGAAGCGGTTCAAACCGTGATAATTACGGCAAAGATTTTCAACCCAGCCACAAAGAAACCCGAAACGAACGCAACAACCGGCTTATTGCCGAACAGCTTGCAAAGGAGGCGGAACGTGACAAATCAAGAGTTAATGCAGTCGTTGAATATAATGCTGACGAATTATAGCAAGGATTATGACGAAAATCTTTATGCGTTATGGACAGGATTATTTATTAACTTTAACGCCGCATTATTCAAGGCAGTCTGCCTGAAAGTAATCGCATCAAATAAGTTTTTTCCAAACGCAAGCGAAATGATAGATGCTTATCAGTTTGTTAAAAACGAAATTGAACGAGAACAGTATGAGAAATTAAAATCACAACAAGAGCTTTTATCTGTCGGTCAAGCATACTGCCATTTGTGTGATAACTCTGGATTTTGCATCTATACCGTATCAGGCTATGAATATGTGGCGCGGTGTGTCTGTTCCCATGGGCGAGACTTAAACAAGTTTTCCGAATCGCCGATTGACAGGGACCACAAGCCGGAACACAGGGAGCATTATGCGGAGCGCGACAAAGCCGTTATTAAGCGTGGGGAAAACCCGTTCTACTTTCCAACGATTCAAGAGGTGCTTAAAGAGGATTTCACAGTATACGACGCACGGAAAAAGGAACAGTATTTATCAGTAAAAAGCTTTAGCAACAAGGAAAAGCTTGATATTTTGGAAAAAATGAACAAGGTGATTTAGCGTATGAATGCAACGAGTTACATATTTGCAGTTGACCCGGGCAACTTCCAAAGCGCCTACGTTCTAATCGAAGCCTTGACGCTGCGCCCTATCGCCGCCGAGATTGTGCCGAACGAGGAACTATTACGGATTATTGCAGCTTATCCGAACAAAAGCGCCGCCGCCTTTGCGATAGAAATGATAGCCTCTTATGGTATGGCAGTAGGCAAAGAAGTCTTTGAAACGGTCTTTTGGATAGGTCAGTTTTATGCGGCGGCGGAGCGGTACCTATTCCGTGACCGTGTCTACCGAATGGACGTAAAAATGCATCTATGCCATAACAGCCGTGCGAAAGACGCCAACATCAGGCAAGCTCTTATTGACCGCTTCGGCGACGTAGGAACAAAGAAAGCGCCGGGATGGTTTTACGGCTTTCGTAAAGATATATGGGCAGCATATGCTGTCGCAATATCGTATGCGGACACTGAAATGAGGAAAGACCAATGAGATATAAAAACCTATGTGGAAAAAGGTTCGGCAGGCTATTTGTTCGCGAGTATTTCGGAAATAACAAGCATCGTTGCGCTTTGTTTGTTTGTGACTGTGATTGTGGGAAAACAACTATAGTTAGGGGAACCGCCCTCAGTCGAGGAACTACACAAAGCTGTGGCTGCTTTCAACATGATGTATCCAGAGAAGTGATGAAGAAAGTCAATGAAAGCGGCAAGCGCAAAGTCAATCCATAGCAGACGCATGGCGGCAGCCATACAAAACTATACTCAATTTGGTGCGGAATGAAAAAGAGGTGCTATAACCCTAAACATGAGCACTATGACAGATATGGTGGCAGAGGTATAGCCGTATGTGATGAATGGCTCCATGACTATCCCGCTTTCCGTGATTGGGCTCTAGCAAATGGTTATTCTGATGATTTAAGCATTGACCGCAAAGACAATGACAAAGGCTATTGTCCTGATAATTGCCACTGGACAACACAGAAAGAACAGGTAAAAAATAGGCGTAATACTATAACTCTTAAAATAGGCAGAACAGAAAAGCCGCTTATTGAATGGTGTAATGTGTTTGGAGTTCCTTATAAACTAGCACACGAAAGATATAGAAAAGGATTTCCTATCGACAAAGTATTTGAAATATCTTTGGACATGGACGTATGTATGCAAGGGAATGGCGATTATGGAGCTTAACCACAAAGATGGATTAACCCGCTATTGGGATTCAATATTTACAGAAACGACAACCGAAAAGGTGACAGCTCGGCGCCGGGCGGTACGGCGTTCATTGGAGCGGATCCGCAACGGTACCGCCGCCAAAGAGGAAACAGAAATTATCCGCTCGTGTCTGCAGGTGATGCTTAGTCGCTCGGAAATCACAGAAGAAAATCGGCGT
>JALQSN010000638.1:0-28905 GCA_023690525.1 Holotrichia oblita | reverse complement strand
AATACCGCTTTTATCTAACGTGTCTTTTATTTTGGTATCGTCGATATTAATATTGTCGAACGCTACATTTTCTTTTATGCTGCAAGCGAATATTTTGAAATCCTGAAATACCGCCGATATTTTTTGAATATAGCTATCATAATCAAATTCGTTTATATTCACGCCGTTCACTAATATTTCTCCCGATGTCGGTTTATATACGCCGCACAACAGTTTTATAAATGTGGTTTTACCCGCCCCGTTTTCGCCTATGACGGATAATTTTTCACGGGGGTTTATTGTGATATTTATATTTTTCAACATATATTGCTCCGCTCTCGGATATTTAAACGAAACGTCGCGAAATTCGATATGTATATCATCAGTTGTATCAAGAGTTTTCAAACTGTTGCGTTTTTTATTTTTTCCGATTTTCAAAAACTGCATATACATATCAATATATTTGTTTATTAATCCCAAACCGAGCAGATTATACATTATATTATAAATTGATTTTCCGAATTGACTTGACGCATTTACATACATGGTAAAATCGCCTATGCCTATTACGCCTGTAAATACTTTATACGCTATATAAATATATACAATCAATAATTGTATCTGTTCATTTATCGAAATAAGTCCGTTAAATAATCCTGTCTTTTTTACTATGCGTATATTTATATCATAGGCTTTGCGGTTGTATTTGTCAAATTCCTCGCTCAACAACCCTTTTATATCATAAATCCGTGAATCTTTACCTATCGAAAAATCATTTGTCAGCGACGCGAAATAACCTACCCGCCTGTTATCTTCAACGATTATCTTTTCCCATGAAAAAGTTATTTCTTTCAGTTTTTTATTGAATATATTATTTACCAACACAATCAGCACGAGAATTATAATGATTATTGGATTCAAAATCGAAATCAATATGCCGAGTGAAATCAAATTAATGCTTTCGGTTATAATGCTTGTCAGACAATCAAACATACGGTAAAAAAAGTCCCGTCCGTGTATTGATTCCATTACTTGGTTACGTAAATCTAAAATTGCAGGGTCTTCGATATGTTCATAATCCATTTCCATGATATTGCGGTCGATAATGTTTTGCAATCCTCTCAATAGTTTTGTCTTTTGTATCTCCATCATGTTTGATATAATATCAGATAAATTTTTGGTTATAAAAATGGCCGATACAAAAATAATCAAATACACCGCAATCATGTTTATTCTTTTTAGATTCATAAGTTCATCTATAAAGAATTTCGGCATGACAATAAAATTATAGCTTGCGATTATCCCTATAATTGATGAAAATATCATCAACCATATATAAGATTTTGAAATTGAATTGGCAGTTTTAACAAAAGATAATATTAACAAAATATTCTTT
This sequence comes from Holotrichia oblita, assembly GCA_023690525.1. Lineage (NCBI taxonomy): Eukaryota > Metazoa > Arthropoda > Insecta > Coleoptera > Scarabaeidae > Holotrichia > Holotrichia oblita. Next base: position 27,530 of record JALQSN010000638.1, on the reverse strand, counting down.
CTTAAGTCTTTAAATATTTTTTTCATACATTCGCCCCCTCGCTTTTATAATACACAGATTGTATATTGAACATTTCGGCGTATTTGCCGTTTTGCTCAATCAAAAAATCATGCGAGCCTGTTTCCGCGATTTCCCCGTCCTCAATCAGAATAATATTATCGCAGAATTTTGTGCTTGCCAGTCTGTGAGAAATAAAGACGGATATTTTATTATCAGTAATTTGCAGATAGTTGTCATATATACGTTTTTCAGCAACAGCGTCTAAATGTGCAGTGGGTTCGTCAAGAATTATTATACTTCCACCCTTATATATCGCCCTCGCCAAAGCTATTTTTTGATTTTCGCCTCCCGATAATTCAATTCCTTCATCGTCTAATATTTTTAACAGGCTTGTATCCAAGCCATTTTTACTTTTGGAAATAACATAGTCAATACTGGCAGATTCTAAACTGTCTGAAACTTTATCAGCATTTATATTGTTTTTTGAGCATAATGCGACGTTTGATTTGACTGAAAAAGCAAATATATTTATCGTCTGAAAAATAACGGCTAATTGATTTACGTAGTCCTCTCTGTTCAAATCACGCAAATTTATTCCGTTGTATAATATTTCTCCTTTGTCAGGCTCATATAATCCGCATAATAATTTTATCAGCGTCGTTTTGCCGCCGCCGTTTCTGCCTACGATAGCCAGTTTATCGTTTGTATTTAAACACAGGTTTATATTTTTCAGGATATAATTATCACTTCCCGGATATTTGAACCATACATTTTTAAATTCGATTTTATCAACAGCCTTTATATCCCTGTGGTCATTCTTATTGTTCATATCGGGAATATTCATAAAATTCCTGTAATCGTCAACCTGTATGGTAATCTCCCGCAGTTGAGCAAGCGATTCGGTAATATCTTCTATCCAGCCTGTAAATCCCCCTAATGCTCCGAAATACATAAGAAACGAACCTATTTGTATATTGCTTTTCAATGCTGCCCATAATAAATAACCGTAACAGATTAAGCCTTTAATCAGATTAACAATATTCAACAAAAAAGTCCATTTGCTTCTTTTTAAAATTATTTCTTTCCTGATTGCCATACCCATTTCATTAAACAGATTATATTTATCAGTCAAGAATTTTTTTATATTGTAGATACGTATTTCTTTTCCGCACGAAAAATCAGACATAACGCCTGAATAATACCCTGTTTTCCTATCGCAGCTTTCAATTTCTTCTCTCTTGGACATATTTATTGACACAATTTTCTGTTTTATAAAATAGCTGATAACGGCAGTAAATATTAATGCTAAAACTACAAAGATATTTAATGTTGCCAATATAGATACATAGCCTGCAATCGTGAATATGCTAAACACAAAAGAATAAACTTCACGCATCATGCCTTCCATTCCGGTACAGTAATTTGACACGGCAGATTTAGCGAGATTAAAATTATTTAAAGTTTCGGGATTTTCCATGTACGCATAATCAATATCCATGATTTTAAGCGTAAGTCCTTTGTTTTTTTCTAATCTGTATTTGATTAATTTTGCCGACGTTTGACTGTATGTTGAACGCTGAATAAAATTTGCCGCCGTTATTCCTAAAATAAAAACGAGGATAATAGCGATTATTCTATACCAGTCAGCATTGTCTGACATTAATTCGTCAAGCAATACCTTTGGCAAAAATATGTATAAAAATGGCTGTACCTTTTCAAGCAGTACGTTCAGTCCGTACAGAAACACAACGAATTTATCAATTTTCCATACGACTTTAAATGAATATATAATATTATTTATAATATTACGCTTTTTCTGTTCCATAAATTCTCACTTCGCATTGTTTGCTATTTATTAAAAGAAATTAGTTGTTTTTCAATTCCCAGTTAGTATATGTGCATATAGGATATAATCCTATATTGCAATAAAATTGTTGATTTAAAGCACCCAGCATTTGTTTTGCTCCAAGTTCACCGCAACGTCTTGCGGCTTCATGGACAACCGCTTTACCTAAACCCATCTTGCGGTAATCAGGGTCGGTTACTAACGGCTCCAGCATACAATAAAAATCACCTTGACGATACCACATTCCGCAATGGGAAACAAAATTACCGTCAGGCGCTTTTACAGCCACAACCAGTTCCGGAATAATTGTAGGACTTGAAAGCATTTGCTTGCGCATCGCGATTGTCTCATCATCATAAGGCTGCTTGCTTCCGTGGTCGAACCCGCGCCACATCACACGGTTATATTGCTGCCAGTCCCAACCATCAGCCATACTTACGAAAGAAAAACCTTCGGGCAAGGTAACAAGCGGTATCATATCTATATCCAGTACGGCAAAATGGTCATGCCACATTGTCGGGCGGAAACCTTGCGTCATGGCAAAACGCAATAATTCGCTGTCACCATCAGGCAACGATAAATTCAATTTTCCGTTATCGTGCAGATTTTCTTTTGCATAAACAACCAATTCGGGCTTCAAATAAGCATAGGCTTCATCTATACACAAAAATCCCTCACCCAACGGACATTCATAAGTTGCGAGAGCTACAAGATTTCCATTATCCTCCCACAAGCCTATTTTACCGAGGTTCTCTTGGTCACGACCGCCATGTGTTACTGCCCATTCCCATGCACCCCAAACCATACGAGGCGTAGTTAACTTTTCAGCGTTAATGCGGATTAGGAAATCACGGACTTTACGGTAATCGTCCGTAAAAAAAGGTTCGGGGCTGTAATTTCTAAAAATAACAGACATAAATATTTCTCCTAAAAATCATTAAAATATAATTTGTAAAACATATATCTTAAATTATACGGATTTTTAATGAGTTGTATATACCCAAGTTGTTTTAAATCATTTTTGCCATAAAAATAACCCTCGTATAATTTTTATCTTATACAAGGGGTTATTTGTTTATCTGCTATATACAATTTTCTTTACCGTTTCAACCGATAAATTAAATTCGACGGCGAGGGTATCAATGCTGTATGATGCTTGGAATTTCCTCCGAATTATATCGTTTCTTTCTGCGACATATTTTCGTGAACTAAATTGTTTTCTCCCCATTTTTTATAACTGTCTTTCGCTTTGGGGATATATATAATGCCGTCTTGCATATATTTTTGAATCTCCGCTAAAAGTGACGCTGGAAATAAGGTGTCTGCATTTATATATTTCATGTATTTTCCTCCTGTTAAAAAGCAATATCTGAATGTAAGGAGCAAAACCTAAAAACATGAAACATAGCAGATACAATAGAGAAAATTTGTTTTACAATTTTTTCTCTTAGCGATAGGGGTTATTGCTGTGCCTCCATGCAAAGTATCGCCGTTTCATTATTATAGGCTTTGCATGGAGCGAAAACAATAGGAATACGGTGCATTTTTTTCATTTAAAATTATTCCTTTCTGCATATTATATAAATTATCAAATCTCTACGTTAGAAAATAAGCAACGTAAAAAACAAAACACTCTTGCTCAATATTATACAAGCAAATTATTAATAAATCATAAATTAATAAAACATTGATTTTAAGCTATTATTCCATTTCTTGTTCTAAATTTCTAAATATATCATCGTTGAAAAAATCAATAATCGTAATATTCAATCCGTCGCACAATTTCTTTATAGTCGATATTGTTGTACTATTGTTTCTCCCGCTTGTGATATTGTTAACCGTCGATTGTGTTACACCGCTGAGTGTACTTAACCTATTAATTGTAAGATTTTCCTGCTTGCATAGCTCTAATATACGCTCTTTTACTGCAGTTCCAATATTCATATAATCACCTACCCCTAATGAGTTAATAATATCATAACAATTTATATGTAAAATAGTTACCTCAAATGAGTTGATTTTGTATATAGATATGATATAATTAACTCATTATAGTTAACGAGGTGGAGAAATGGATAAAGAAAAGATATGCTGTATAATAGGTGAACAGCAAATTTCAACAGGAGATATAAATTGGGTTGTTATGCAACTGAATGTAGAAATAAAGAAGCTGATAAATGATGGCGTGACCACATTTATCAGCGGTGGTGTTATCGGATTCGACACCATAGCGGCATCAATGATTATAGCATTGAAAGAAGAATATCCGCATATCAAACTTATCTTTGCGTTGCCGTATAAAAATCATTCCCGATATTGGAAAAAGAAGAATCTGCCATTTTATGAACAACTTCTGAAAGAAGCCGATGAAATATATTATACTTCTGATAAATTTTTCAGCAATAGCGAAAATGAAAGAGATAGGTTTATGGCAGAAAACAGCAAATATTTTTTATGCCATGCTAAAAATAATAAGTTAATTGAGTGGACAAATAATGTTTTGAAAGAATATGGAATAACGATAATACATATTAATGTACCAAATTAAAACATCAGTTATTTCTTTAAATAACTCCCCTCACCTCACATTTCACGGGGGAGGGGGAATCGTCTTTCAATTTGTTGTATTATCCTTTAAAATGTTGTTGAACTGCCGATAAAACAAGCTCTTTGTTAGGTGCGTTCTTAGCTTGTTTCATTTTATCTGAACTGCTAAACGCTTTCATCATGGCGTTGATTGCGCTTTCGTCAAGCTGTGATAAATCCATGCCTAACTGCTTGCCGAGAAGTATCATCTTCGCTTGTTCAGGATTGTCCTTGTAGGCGAAATAAGTATCGAACCCTTCCCGTATCTGATGCAACATTTCCGCATGAGCCGTGTCCTTGATTTCCTGTTTGTGTGCCTCAAACAGACTTTTCATAATGACATTGAACCTCTCTGATATACGGTAACGCAAATACTCGTCCTCGTCAACCGTCGATTCTTTCAGTAATGCCATTGTTTTGTCGTTGTCGGTAATATCAAAGTTTTCGCGAAGTATATTTTCAGCCAATTTATACATGGCGTTCATTGTGTTCATCTGCGGTATAACCTTGCGGTCTATGTACACTTCTATCGCCGACAACAGATTCGGTAAGTCAGGGTGAGATATGAGTTCACTTATCAGTCGATTGTTCAATTTTCGACTGCGGAGTATATCTATCGCGTCATCAAGCAATCCAAGAGTATCAACATCATAGTGTCTGTATGTCTTGCTGTCGGTAAATCCTAAAAGGTAATCGGCTGATACTCCGTAGTACAACGCCAATGCCCGTATTTCTTTGTACCCTGCATTGACTGAATCATTTGAGTTTTCAAGCCGCTGTAACGCCGATACCGATAATTTTTTCATATATTTTTTCTGGTCTTTTGCGATATTTTTGCATACTTGACCGAGCGTTTCTTTTCTCGCATTACGCAATTCATCTAATTTGAACCCCAAAGGTCTGTTGTCCACCATTTTAAAAATCCTCCCGTTTTATTATCATTTTTATTTGATTATACAACAAAACGAGTGCAAAAAAAGTCAATCTGTGTTGAATCGCAGACTGACTTTTTCTATTTACCAAAATATATTACGTAGATAATCGTGCTAACCACGAAGAAACAATATTTTTATAAAATTGTCACAAATGCTTATTTGCTATAATATTCTTTCAAACATAAGAGCAAATCATATTGGTTATCGAAAAAACTGTTGTCAGTACAATCATAACCGTATATTTCCATTACTGTCGTCTGTATATGAAAATGTAATACTGCTAAAAAATCATAAAAAGCGAATATTTCTTCGTTGGTTATAGAATTATAACGTGAATAACCAGTTAAAAATTTGTCCAGTATGATTTTTGAACGCTCATAATCTTTATGGTCGAATTTAAACCAATCAGTATTATTACAGTACAAAGCAATATCATACATAGGCAGAGCAAAACAAGAGGTGTCAAAATCAATAACATAAATGATTCCATTCTTTGTTTTGCGGTTATTTGCTCGATGTAATTCGCCGTGACAATATCCATGCGACAGATTTTTTAATTTTCCCCATAATTCATTTCCGTATTCTTTAAACAATTCCGCTTTTGGATGCTGCTTTTTTCTCAAAATTTCTACATATCTATCGATATAATAATCCTTTTCATGCACCACAAGTTTTCCGGGATAACTTTTCATTACCTGATGGAGTTTTCCTATCAACTCGCCTGCTCTTTCGGTGTCCTCGTGTTCGGGTTCACTGCCGTCTACAAAATCATATAAAATAAAAATATATTTTATACTTTGTTCTTCTGCGCGGACATAGGATAATCCGTCTTTAGTTAATATGATTGGTATTACGGGGAAATCGTTTTGCAAGAGATACATTTGAACTTCTGCTGATGATATTGCCGTTTCAAAATGCGGATGGCGGAGTGTTTTAAGGAAATATTTTTTATCAGTACCGTAGACTGTATATGTGTTGCTTCCGCATATTCGTAATAATTCTATGTTTTGTATATTTATGCTGTAATTGCTTTTTAGCGTTTTGAGAACGTTTTCTATTTTCATTTCCATGAATGCCGATTCCTTTCATTTTTCAATTAAATTTATAATATAACATTTTTATTATAAAACGAATTTGTAAATGTTATATCTTCAATATTTTTTTTGGGCGTTGGTGACTGCTTAGTTTTCGGATAACCAAACGCAATTAAACTTGTTACATAATATCCGGTTATACCCAACAATTCAGCCGCTTTTTCGCAATCTACGCACCCAATCCATGTTGAATAAATGCCGTGTTCCATCGCCGCAAGCACCATTTGTTCACCGGGTATATGAACTGCGTACCCTTGCATACATACAAGAGCATAAAGTTCCCTGTCCATTTGTTTAATCCTATCGTGAAAAGACGGATAACGAATCATATCCATTAAATCGCCTTCGCAAGCGGAAATCTGCGTACACAATGCTATTATCAACGGAGAAGCGGAAATCCATGATTGGTCGTAACAGACGCATGAGGCTTCCGCTAAGTTATTAATAATATTCTTGTCCGTAATAATACCGAATTTCCACGGCTGTCCATTTCCACCTGATGGTGCGAGTCTGCCGCATTCTACGATGTATTTTATTACATCATCAGGAATTTTTTTGTCGGTAAATTCTCTGCAACTGTATCTGTTTTTTAATAAATCTAAAATCATTATTTTCTCCTATTAACTTTTTTAATTATTATTTCACGGCAACTTAACAATAAAAAAACTGCGGAAAATTCCACAGTTTATATTTTTTACAAATATTAATGCGGAATTGATTTTATATAAATAATGCACAAAAACAAAACCTGTTTACTACAAGTTTTATCATGCTATCAATTTATACTAAATCATTCCCGCGAATACTCATACTACCGATTTTGTAGTATCAAATAAGCGCCCGGCGGCGTTCACCTCGTATTTTTATTTTATTAAGTTGCCATTTGTTAATTATTATATCATCATTTTTTCATTTTGTCAATGGCATAAAATATAAATACTGTAATATCCACGCCACAACGCAAGTGTCATAGAAAATAAAGATTACTATTGCCTACATTATACGGAAAATATATAAATAAATCAATGAGCAAAAAGTCAGTCTGTGCGAAAAACGGACTGGCTTTTTGCTGTTCCCGTTATCGGGAAAAAACAGGGGTAAATTCAAAAAAATTTCTTAACGGGAAAATTCGGGGTAAGGGCAGATTGTCTGATAAAATACAATCAGAAGCTTCTGAAAAATATAAAACACAAAAAATTGAAAGAGGGAATTTAATGAAACAAACAGTACAGGAAACAAGGGCAAGACTACTCACCATCAAAGAAGCGTCACAGCTTATCGACGGTTTGACGGAATACCGCATACGCCAGCTTTGTTTGTCAGGTGCGCTGCCATGCTTCAAGGCGGGTAAAAAGTATCTCATTAATGAGAACGTGCTGATTCGACTTGTAGAAGGCATATCATAGTGAGTATATTCACGGATGTGAAAACTCAACTCGACTTACTCAATACAGCCGAATATTACGGAGTCCAAATGAACATAGGCGGTTTCGCGAGCTGCCTCTTTCACGAGGACAGAACACCGAGTATGAAACTGTACAACGACCATTTTCACTGCTACGGCTGCGGCAAACACGGTGATGTGATTACGCTGACTGGACAATTATTTTCAATGTCACCGTATGAAGCCGCCCGTAAACTCGTACAGGATTTTCATATAGCGTATAGCGAAAATTATGTGCCGCTTAAATCCAAATTTAAACAACATTCCTACATCGAAGAAGAAAATCAAGTATTCAAAATGTTAAACGAATATTGCCATTTTCTTGAGGAATGCAGAGAGAAGTATAAACCGAAAAATTCTTCTGATGAACTTCACCCGCTATTCGTGGAGATCCTTACGAACTATGAACTGTATAATTATTACCGCGATATTTTCATCAGCGGTTCAAAAGAAGAACGAATACAACTTATGAAAAATTTCAAAGAAAAATTAAATTTATAAGACTGACAACATCAGGCGGTTTGCGTTTTTTCGTTTCCAGTTCTGCGTCCGCAGACGCAAACAAAATTGGTAGCGCAGGCAAAGCCGGAGCAGTACGATTTTGGCGGGCAAGGTCAAGCAGAAACGCCGAGCGTTGATGGTTGTCCGAAGCCCGCGCGCCGCCCCGCAGACGGCGCAATCTGCCTCGCAGAGCCCACGTACTTTACCGCAACGCGGAAAGTACATAAGTGGGTCACACACTTTGTAAAAGTTGTGATAAACGCTTGTCCATTCCGCCCAATATATATCAGATTTTAAGGAGGTATTTTGCCTATGGCACACAAAACAGTAGTCAGAAACAAGGCGTATCAACCTGTAAGTTTTAACACAGTCGAACGTCACAATGAACGCAAAAATGATGAGTATTTCAACGGCGACGTTCAGCTTGAACGTGAACATCTCAATATACATTTCAAACGGCATTTCAAAGAAAACGGCGAAGCCGAAACCTATCAGGAAACTTTTAATCGTTTGCTTGACGAAAATAAAATTGTCAAGCACGGCACGAAGCCAGATGCGAAACTTTTTTGTGAAATGATTTTCGATATTAATACGACATATTTTGACGAGCGCGGCGGTTACGAATACGCAAAAAAATATTTCGAGGAAGCGTACCGTCTGGCAGTAAAAGAAGCCGGAAGCGAAGATTATATTATCTCTGCTGTCATGCACGCCGACGAACGAAACTCACGGCTGTCTGAAAAACTCGGACGCGACATTTATCATTATCATCTACACGTCGTCTACGTGCCTGTCGTAGAGAAAAAATTATACTTCAAAAAGAATAATAAAAATCCTGAATTGGCAGGAAAGTTGAAAGAAGTCATACCGCAAATAAGCCAGTCAAATAAATGGCCGCTCCGTATGCAAGGGGAGCGTGACGGCAAAATGGTTACTCGCAATTCATATTCATTTCTGCAAGACCGATATTTTGAACACATGAAAGCGGCAGGGTTTGAGGATTTTGAACGTGGCGAACGTGGCAGTACGACAGAGCATTTGGAAGTTTTGGATTATAAGATTCAACAGGATAGAAAAGAACTCCAAGAACTTTCTGAGCAAAAGGAAAAGAAGCAAAAAGAAGTTGATACCCTCATTCAAGCCACAAAAGTCAGAGCGGACATTTTAGCCACTCAAGAAGAAATTACCAAAATGGCAAAGCCGGGCAAATCCGGCAATACAATGTATGTTTCCAATACCGATTGGACACGCGTATCTGAAATGGCGAAACGGTGCATTTTGCTTGATGGAAAAATGAAAGACGCGCAAAAGCAAATTGATTCGCTCAAAAAAGACCGCGATATGTGGAAAGCGAACTACAATAATCTCTGGAACGAAGTCAAGGATTTTATTCAAGCGATACGGCGTATTCCGCAGAAACTGCTTGCATTTATCAATCAACATTTATTTAAAGCACAAAATCAGGAGGTATCACGATAATGGATTATTTTAGTATATTTAAAGAAAAGCAAATCGAATATAACTATCCCCATAATGATATTGGCACAGCAAGATTGTTCTACGATTTGCATAGCTCAAAGATTTGCTATGTTATTGAATCCAAAACATGGTATAGCTATGACGGGCAACGATGGAAAAAAGATGAAAGCGGCTTATATGTCATGGAGCTATGTAAAGACTTCGTACAGGCTCTCGTCAAATATGCGGAAACTATTGACAATGGAAGTGAGGAAAGTATCGCTTATATCAAGTACACATCAGGTTTTCATACACGTAGGAAACGCGAGGGGCTACTGTCCAACGCTCGTTCCGTTTCGCCGAAAAGCCTTACCGATTTCGACCGTGATAAAATGCTGTTGAATTGTCAAAATGGTACGCTCGACCTTAAAAATTTCGATTTGAAGCCGCACCGTGCCGAAGATTATGTAACCAAAATAGCACGGGTTAAATACGACCATACAGCGAATTGCCCGCGATGGGAGCAGTTTGTTGATGAAGTGATGTGTTGCGATACCGCTACCGCAGTATTTTTACAAAAAGCGTTCGGTTACGATCTGACGGGCGATACATCGCTCGAATGTTTCTTTATACTCTATGGAAACACTACCCGAAACGGAAAAACAACCTTTTCTGAAACGATAGCTCACATCATGGGTGACTACTCACGGACGATACAGCCGCAGACACTTGCCCGACGTTCCGCTGACGGTTCGGCGGCTTCTCCTGATATTGCTCGGTTGAAAGGCGCACGGCTCGTAAATATGCCCGAACCGGAAAAAGGCTTGGAGTTGAATATTGCTCTTGTCAAACAGCTTACAGGTGGTGACACTTACACAGGACGTTTTCTACATGAAAATCCCGTTGAATTTACGCCGGAGTTCAAAATATTCATCAACACAAATCATCTGCCCCGCACGTCCGATGATACCGTGTTCACAAGCGGCAGAGTTAAGCTGATACCTTTTGACCGTCATTTTACGCCCGAAGAACAAGATAACGGCTTGAAGAAATTTTTCCGCAAGCGTGAAAACATGAGCGGTATATTGAATTGGCTGATAGACGGTTACCGCTTGATGTTGGAAGTCGGGCTTGATGTTCCCCAACGTGTAGCAAATGCTGTTGCGGAATATCGTGCCGAAGCAGATATTATCGGTACATTTATCTCGGAATATACGCAAGAACACGAAAGCGGTCGGTTGTCCACATCAGAACTATACTCACATTATTCGTCATGGGCGAAAGACAACGGTTATCGTCCATTAAGCAATCGTCCCTTTGTAGCGGATTTACGGCGGCGTTTTGAAATCAAGCCCGATTGTAAAAAAGGCAATGTAATCATCGGATTGGCACTATCTACCGACAGTAATGTCTTGCCGTAAAATGTAGAGCTGACCGGATTTATGTATCATAAGTATCATATCTATCATGTATGAACTGTTGAACCCTAATGTGAAAATATGATACATATGATACATTGAAGCGGTTATGTTCACAAAAATTGTGGCTTGTTTTTATTGATTTTATTTGTTAAGTGCGCTATAATATTTGATGTAGGAACAAGCCATATATTTAAAATGAAAAAGGAGTTAATATATATGGCAACAATAGCAAAACGTGGCGAGAGCTACAGAATAAAAGTATCATGCGGTTACGGTGTTGACGGCAAACAGGTCATTCAGTCAATGACTTGGAATCCCGATAAAAATATGACCGCTAAACAAATTGAAAAAGAATTAACTCGTCAGTCGGTATTATTTGAGGAAGCCTGTATGAAAGGACAGATTGTATCGGCGGTCAAGTTCGAGGCTTTTGCGGAGCAGTGGTTCGAGGAATACGCGAAGCGCAATCCCAAAAATACATCACTTGATAGAATGTTGAGGTTACGCACCAATATTTACCCTGCAATCGGACATCTTCGGTTGGATAAAATTACGGCGAGGCACATTCAAAATTTCATAAATAAACTTGCCGATACCCCGAATGAACATACAGGCAAACCGTATGCACGTAAAACTATCGTCCACAATCTAAGTTTTATATCAAGCGTATTCAGCTATGCCGTGCAAATGGATATGATTTCAGATAATCCGTGCAAACGGGTAAATGTACCAAAAGGCGAAAAGTTTGAGCGACCTATCTATACCATTGAGGAAACGAAACAGCTTCTTGAACTTCTCAAAGAAAAAGCACCATTGAAATATTATGTTTTTTATGTACTCGTTCTCTACAGTGGATTCAGGCGCGGGGAGATGCTTGGACTTGAATGGAAAGATATAGACTATGAAAATAATGTAATCAGCGTTCGCAGAACATCAAACTATACTCCGGCGAAAGGTATTTACACAGACACTACTAAAACTAAGCGTTCACAGCGCAGTATAAAGCTGCCGAAGTTCGTGATGGACTTATTGAAGGAATACCAAACGGCACAAAACGCCGAAAAAGAGCGACTCGGTAATAAGTGGGTAGACTGTGACAGACTTTTCACAAAATGGAATGGTGAGCCTATGAATCCGCACACAGCAGGGTATTGGCTTCGGGATTTCTGCGCAGAAAATAATTTCAGATTTTGCGATACTCATTCGTTCCGTCACCTGAACGCCTCACTCCTGATAAATGCGGGAATCGATGTAACATCTGTTTCGGCGGCATTGGGACATTCGCAGACCTCGACCACGCTTAATATTTATTCTCATCATTTTCTCGAAGTACAGGCAAAGAACAGTGAAGCTATTGCAAACGCAATAAATTTCGGAGATACAGTAAAATCTAACGTATAAATCTTCGCAAAGACCAAACACGATTTTCGTACAAAAGAAAAATCCCAAAACCACCGTACAATCGGGGTTTTGGGACATAGCATTGGTGATCCATCGGGGAATCGAACCCCGGACACCATGATTAAAAGTCATGTGCTCTACCTGCTGAGCTAATGAATCATATTTTTGCTGAGTACACAAAACAAACTGCCTTTCTATAATATCATAATACAAACGATTTGTCAAGACTTTTTATAAAAATATATTATTTTATTGATTTTGTATTTTGCTATAATTAACGGTGTTAAAAATTTATATATTTTTTCCTTCGGAAATTTCAGCCAATTAATACCGAATTACATTCTTTCAGTATATTATGTAAATACTATAATATAATTAATAAAAAATTTATATTATTGCAAATGCGAGGTGAAATAAAATTTTAAAAATTAAAAAAGTAAAAAAGCAATATATAATATTGGCAGTTATATCTGCAGTCGCTGGTATAATAAACGGAATGTTCGGGACGGGCGGAGGAATTGTTATAATATTCATTTTAAATTTTATATTAAAAAAAGAAGATAATTATGAGGGGAATAATGAAATATTTAAGAATATTATGGTAATGACTATGCTTTCCGTATTACCCATGAGTATAATAAGTGCGTTAATTTACTGGATAAACGATGTAAATAATTTAAATTCAATCATATTATTTTTACCGGGAGCTGTAATAGGGGGAATATGCGGAGCGTTTTTGATGTATAAATTCAATGTAAAAATAATAAAAAATATTTTTGCCGCGACTGTTATTTACGCGGGGATAAAAATGTTTTTCAAATAGGAGAAATATATTTTAAAGAATGTATATTATTGATATTATAACTGGAATAGCGGTGGGCATTCTTGTCGGCTTCGGCGTCGGAGGCGGCGGATTAATTATTATATATCTTACGCTGATAAAATCAGCCGAGCAGTTATACGCGCAGAGCGTTAATCTTCTGTTTTTTATCATAACAAGTATTGTTGCACTTTTTTTCCATTTGAGAAAATACAATATAAACTATAAAACTGTCGGCGTCATATCCGCCGCCGGGTCGGTCGGGGCCATAGTTGGAAGTATTATTATTAAATTTATCGATCCCAGTATTTTGGGAAAATTATTAGGTGGTTTTCTTGTCGTCAGCGGTGCCGCAGAATTTTTGCGTAAAAAATAATTATAAATTACGAAAAAGTTATTGACATATTAAATTATTTGATATATAATATAAAGCGTTATCTTTATAATCGTTGCGGAATTGTGTAAAGGTAGCACGACAGACTCTGACTCTGTTTGTCTGGGTTCGAATCCTAGTTCCGCAGCCAAGACATAAGCACAACTTATGTCTGGAAAAGCTCCGTTCTGCGGGGCTTTTCTTTTTTCATTGGCAAGGATTTTATTTAGAATTACGTTTTTTCTAACACTTTTCTAACACATTAGAATTTGTTTTACTTTATGTTGATTTTTTCGCCGATTGAAGCCACCATATTTTGTTTCGCCTTAAATTGAAGATGAGCGTAAATATTCGCTGTTGTCCCTAAATCCCCATGCCCTAAATATTCTTGTATTTCTTTCAATGAGTAACCGTAAGCCAACAATAAACTTGCTGAGGAATGCGAGTATAGTATAATAAAGACAAACCAGAAAACCCCGAAAAATCAAGGGTTATAAGGTTTGTCTTATTCTTTTTCCAATCTTTTTCCATGAAAAAAACAGGCAAAAAAGCAATGTCGAAAAGAGAGGTGTTATATTAGCGACAAAACCAAAATGATAATTTATAAATTATTCAAAAATGCGAATAAAGAAAAAAACGTAAGAAAGGAAGATGAAACTATGAGTAAAATCTATGCCGTAGTAAACCAAAAAGGCGGCGTAGGGAAAACGACGACTTGCGCCAATTTAGGAATCGGACTGGCACGGAACGGAAAGAAAGTGTTAGTCGTCATAGACGCAGACCCGCAAGGTTCGCTGACGGCGAGTTTAGGCTACCGACAGCCGGACAAACTGCTTAGAGTGACGCTTGCCACGGTCATGGGTAAGATACTAAACGACAAGGAAATCGACCCGAACGAGGGTATATTACACCATGATGAAAACGTCGATTTACTCCCTGCGAATATAGAGTTGTCAGGTATTGATGTGACATTAGTAAACGCAATGATCCGCGAAACAGTCTTGCGGCAGTACATTGAAGCAGTAAAACAGAAATACGACTATGTGCTAATAGATTGTATGCCGAGTTTAGGCATGATGACAGTCAACGCGCTTGCGGCGGCAGACAGGGAATTATTACGTATTTGTAAATATTTATTTCTTCTCAAATTCCATTTTGAACGACGCATATTTGCCGTTCGAATCGTCAAGGATAATAGCCGCGTCGTAGGTTTTGCCTGTTTTTTCGGAGTATAACCCGGTCATGAAAACTCGCCCGTCTTTGAGCAGAGCGGCGGCGATTTTAGAAGTTTATACTTTTTTCTTTGATGAAAAAAACTTATTGTCTTTCCACAACGCGAACTGACACGCCTTGTTTTCACAGAAAAAACCTTTGTCGCTCTCGCGGACGCTTTTACCGCAGCGAGAGCATACGCCTATCGTGTCGCTCTGCTGTCTGCCGGAGGACGCGAATAAAGTTAAATATTCAGGATTGGCGGCGGTGTTCGTCTTAATAAGATTGTCCGTCAATTCCGCTATTCCTTTCATAAAATTAACATCGGACAACTCTCCGCGCTCCACTTGTTTCAATTTACTTTCCCATTCGGCGGTCAATTCGGGCGATTTTATAACTTCCGGCAATATCGTTATAAGATTTACACCCTTTTCAGTAGGTAATAAGTTTTTGATTTTTTTTGCTTCTTTACGTTCAATAAATCCGGTTTTGACTAATTTTTCAATGATAGCGGCGCGTGTCGCGGGCGTTCCTAATCCCCTGCGCTCCGTGTCCAGTATTTCTGAATAATCACCGGCGCACTCCATTGCCGATAATAAGGTATCTTCCGTAAAATGTTTCGGAGGGGAAGTGAAGCCCTCGCGCAAACCAGCACGGACGTTGTCAAATGATTGCCCGTTCGCAAGCTCCGGCAAGGTTTTATCATCTTCGCTTTCTTCATCATCCTTATTTTTCAATTCCGCCCGATATGCCTGTTCAACAGTTTTCCACCCGTCTTTAAGCACATTTCTCCTCCTTGCCGTGAATTTACGATTTTCACAATCCACCGTAACGGTTGTTTCATTGTAGATATGTTTTTCGCTCATCGCGCATATAAGCCGGACAGCAATCATATACAAGATTTCTCTTTCACCGACTGGCAGGGAAGATAAATCCGTTGCCGTCATTGTATGCGTCGGAATAATGGCATGGTGGTCTGTTACTTTTTTATTATCAATGACGCGCTTAACCTCAACGGTCGGTTTCATGCCTTTTGTGAACGGGATTGCGTCGGTCACGGCTTCAACAAGTGCGGGAATCCCCGCTGCCATATCCTCGGTCAGATAACGGCTGTCTGTTCGCGGATAGGTTGACAGCTTTTTTTCATACAAAGATTGAACGTAGTCAAGCGTCTGCTGTGAAGTAAAGCCGTGCATACGGTTAGCTTCGCGCTGTAACGTCGTTAAATCATATAATTTGGGCGGTGCAATGGATTTTTTCATGTTTTTCGACGGACCTTCTTCGAGGGTTTCGCGCTGTAAATTACTGTCAACCATGACAAGTATAGCTTCGTCGTCGTCCAATTCGCGCACAAACACCGGCATTGTTTCAAGCCCCGCAAGCTCACACGCCCGTTTGCGCCGATGTACCGCTACAAGCTCATAACCGCCGTCTTTTCGCGGTCGCGCCACGCCCAGTACGAGTACGCCGCTTTTCATCACGCTTTCTGCCATATCCTGCATTGCTTCATCATCTCTCACCTTGAACGGGTGATTTTCAAACGGGTACAATTCCGCAAACTGTATTTCCGTTACCTTTTCGCGTAATGCGTCCTCGCGTCCTTCGTCGGTCTGAAATATATCGTCATAGGAAGCAAGCGCAAGATTGGTCGTATTTCTACCCTTCATAGCTCAATACCTCCCTTGTCAACGCTTCATACGCCTGCGCCGCCTTGCCGTTCAGGTCGTGCGCGTATATACTACTCCTGCCCTCCGCGCTGATTTCTGAAGCGCGTACTGATAACGGTATGTCGTTTCCAAAGATATTCAGCTTGCCGTTGTAGGTTTACCGCAAGAGTGATATAATATCTTTGGCGTAGTTCGTCCGCGCGTCTACCATCGTTATTAGGATTCCGGCGATAGACAGCTTCGGATTTATTTGTCTGCGCACCTTGACTATGCTCTGTAATAGCTGTTTCAAGCCCTTTACTGGCAGGTATTGGGCTTGAACGGGTATTACTTCCCTCTTGACAAATTCGGGTTACTCATGTAGACTATATACAAGGCTACATGAGTAACCCGTAATAAGGAGGATTAACATGAGTTCATTGATAGAAAAAATATCAAATTCCGAGCTTGAGGTGTTGAAATTACTTTGGCAAGCCGGACGGGGCATGACAATTACAGAGATACGCAACATACTATCTGCCAATACTGAATGGGAAACGTCTACCATTAAGACGCTTGTTCGCCGTCTATGCGAAAAAGAGGTATTGATAGCAGAGAAGAGGGAAGTTTTTTATTACACAACGGTTGTGAGCGAACAGGAGTACAACGAATACGCCACACAGCAAATGATTGACCGTCTATACGGCGGTAGTGCGAAGAATCTCGTAGCGTCGATTGTCGGCGCGGGGAAGCTTACAAACAGCGACATTGAGGAATTGCGAACGCTGTTCAAGGTGGGTGAATGATATGAGCGAGAGTATAAACGAAACCGTAAAACTTATCTTTACGCTTTCCATATCAGGAGGACTGTTTGTGATTGCGCTGTTTGCGTTAAAGCTGCTCATGCGTAATAGGCTGTCAAAGTCGTTTCAATATTATATTTGGCTTGTTGTGCTGCTCCGGTTTATCGTGCCATTTTCGTTCGGCATAAATCTGATGGACTTATCGCTTAACGCTCCGGGCGTATCAAAAACGGAAGCAGAAACGGTAATCCCGAACAATCCCATAAATCCGGCGAATGTCAATACTGCGGTAAATAACGCAGTAAACAATAACGAGCCTGTTATAACGGAGCAACAGCCGTCAACACCGGAATCGACAGACAACGTGAAAACGCGGGACGTAATGAAAACACTTGCGGACAATCTGTTTTGGATATGGCTTGCGGGAATGGTAATATCGGCGGCATGGAATATATTTGGCTATCTGCGCTTCATTCGATATGTTCACGGCGCGGCTTACGCTGTACAAATACCAGATTGCGGCGCAAAGATATTCAAGAGCCGTTTCGCGCCCACTCCTATGCTTGTCGGCGTGATAAAGCCGCGAATATATCTGCCGGATATTGAATACACAGACGGACAGTTAAGTAATATTCTGCTCCATGAGCTTACCCACTTACGGCGGCACGACGTTTGGCTGAAATGGTTCGCCGCGTTGGTCGTATCGGCGCATTGGTTCAACCCGATTGCGTACTTCATGCGGCGCGAGTTTAACCGCGCCTGTGAATTATCGTGCGACGAAGCGGTTATACGCAAACTCGACGGAACGGCAAAACAAAGTTACGGCGATACGTTAATTTCGGTCGTTGCCGAGAGCCGTTACCATGTGGGTGTGATGTCCGTTACCATGTGCGAGGAAAAAAAGAAGCTCAAAGAAAGGCTTGTGGCGATTATGGAATACAAGAAAAAGACCAAAATCGCGGTTTTGATTACCGCCGCTCTTGCCATGGTGATTACGGGCAGCGCGTTTGCGTTCGGAGCGGATATATTATCAGCAACACCGAAAGTACCGCCTGTAATTAAGATATTAGCGAATGATTCCGACGAACTGCCTTATATCACAAAAACATTGGTTATACCATACGACCCACAATTCGATAGGCTTTATTATTCAAATACAATACAAGAAACTTCGCTTGCTGATGAAACGCTTATATCATCGCTTCAAATAACCAATATGTCGAGTATACAACTGGATTTCGGTAAATCTAAACCCAACAGCGTTCAAGTGAAATATAGATTTGTAAGGCTTGAATCAAATGGGCAATATTCCTGTGACTTTGGTGGAACATACCACGTTGATTATGCAAATAGAAATAATAAACTTCTACTTCAATATCCTGCAATTCCAGTCGCGCGGCAAAAAGACGATAAAATTGTCGGTAGGCTTTATATAGTCAGCGCAACATGGAAAGCTCAAACTTTTGAATATGCTTTTATAGTTGGCTGTGATATTATGCGTGAAATGGCAGCGCAAGAAACGGTCTACGACATCTCGCTTGCCGAATTGCGTCAGCTTGCCGTTAAAGGTGACGAGCTTGTATTTGAGGATTTCAACGAATATGACGGGCGAGACGTTGGTTTCGGGTTGTATATCCTACATTTCAATATTGAGGGCGGTTATACGCTTCTTGTCGGCGGTGGCAAAGCAATCGGCAAACCTATGTACACATACCTTGAAATTCCCGGCATTGAGGAAAGCATTGACATTCGGTACGACAATATAGACGAATTTATCGGCAAATACCATATCCCCGACGAATTAAGAAGTCAGATTTACGGGTATCTTGAAACGATTATGTCCTCGCCGTCGTTATCGTCTGCAACAGGTGATTATATCAGGGCGCACCAAACGGAATACGATACGATTATAAATATGGGCGTTGCCGCTCTGCCGACTTTAACAGGTTTATTGAATAGCGGTGATATGAGTTTACGTGGTAATATCGCAGCGTTGCTTGTTCGGGATATTATTGCGGAGGAAAATAAGTCAAACAAACCGCAATCCGAATGACGCGACGCCGTACTGCAAGCAGCCGGTGCAGACGTTGCGCGGTGGGGTATACCGCCGAATGACAATCCAGCGACACACGACGATGAAGCGAACGATTTAGAAATGCCGCTATGTATAATCTCTGTTACGGTAGATAATTCGTTAAATTGGAATAATATATACCCACGAATATACACTTCGGGAGAAAAAATCAACGCTGTTTTGGACTATATCGACGACCTTAATTTAAAAGATGAATTTCCCGAAAATCCTAACGAATATGTTGTTTCTACATCTACGATAATCATATTATTCGACGACGGAACGGAATCTGTATATTACCATTTCGGTAATATGTTTTTCGGAAAAGCACAGAAAACGGCATAACATGGAAGCGCATGGATTATGAGGAAGCAGTAAAATTTGATATTATTATCCAAAACAACCCAAGCGACAAATAAACATAGGCGAACACCAAAAACAGGCACACGATTTTACGTCGTGTGCTTTCTTTATGTGAAGAAAGGAGTGTATTATGCCCCAAAACAACGAAACACGCGACCAAATGAAAGAAATCACCAAACGTCTGGAAGCGGGTATAAAAGACTTGTTTACAAGCGATAAATATTTTGCGTATCTGCAAACTATGTCAAAATTCTATCATTACAGTACCTGCAATACCCTTTTAATTTATCAACAAATGCCGGGCGCAACCAAAGTGGCGAGTTTTAACAAATGGAAAAACGATTTTGAACGTCATGTCAAAAAAGGTGAAAAAGGCATACGGATATTTGCCTCCGCGCCTGTCAAATTCAAGCAAGAAGTGGATAAACTTGACCCGGACACGCAAACGCCGCTCATAGACCAAAACGGGCGATATTGTTACTGAGGAAGTACAATTCACTATACCGAAATTCAAGATTGTGCCTGTCTTTGACGTATCGCAGACGGACGGAAAACCGTTGCCGTCGCTTGCGGAAGATTTAACTGCTTTAGGTAGCAAAAAACCTTGCGGACGAGTATTATAATAATAACCACCGCGACATACAAGATTCAATTACCAAAATAGAAATTATTAAAAAGGACGAGATCATTATTTAAAAGTAATATTAATGGAAATAATCTCTATTTGATTCTAAGTGAATTTTGCTCTATAGAATTATAAAAAAATACATCAAATGGACACGTGTTACTAAATTATGAATGCGTATAAATACACGAAAATCTTGTCATAGGGTGGAAATTGTAAAGTTTTTTGCTCCCATGTGCCAGGCAAAAAAATTTGTAATACTACCCTTGACAACGGACACAAAAGTATAATGACAACAAGTGAAAACACCGCTGTGTTTTCGCCATATTAATGCAGATTTTTGTATTTTTATTTAATTTACATTTTTCTGCACGGGACTCAACGCTGGATTTTACATTAACCATAAACAGTTTTGCGGCGTAGAATTATGTAAAAATAAATTTATTTATATATATTCTTGAATAGTTTAACAAAAATAACTATTTAAGCCTACGTGAATTAAAAAGATTTTTCATAGGAATAACGGTATAAATGTTTAATGCTTTTAAGAGCTTTTTTGATTAATTTCTTGAAAAGTCTGATTATTTGCAATGTCATCAACTTAGGGCGAAATGAATACAGGAATATTATTGAAAGATAATACGCCTGTATTTTTTGTTATATAAATACGTGTACGCATTCGAAAATTGAAAAAGAACCATAAAAAGGCAAAAATCCCCCTTACCCCGAAAAAGACTTGTGCCAAACCCGAAAGGCAATGATTACCATTTTGTTGACATAGGCTAAATTCATAAAAAATTAACAAAAAATTTGTATCGTGTTATGTACAGAAAGTAATTATGTTGAGTGCATGATAAAAAGCCAGAAAAATGGAGATTGTGTTGTTGAAATACAGCACATAATATCCGACAATATAGATAAGCCATGGTAAAAAGCCGTGGCAAATTTAGTATTGGAGGACTTGTTATGAACAAGGAAGCAATGGAGTTGACAATAAACTAACTCACAGAAACAATTGAAGCACAAATTGAGGGAAAAGGGTACGGCAAACGCTATGTTGATGACATTCATCGAGTTTACAAATTTCTGCGGGAGTATGCCAAACGCAATAATATCATTTGGTACAACGCAGAGATAGGTCTTGATTTTGTAAAAGAACGTTACGGATTGGATACAGTATCCAAAATTCCTCGCAGTGAAATTAGACGCGCAATAAATATGCTGTCTGATTATCAGCGTTTTGGTATGGTTTTGGCACGTACCGCATCTAAAATAGTAATGCCGGAGCAGTTTTCGGAGATTTTTGAAAATTATCTTGAGAACTATCGTCGTGAAAAAATATTAGGTGAAGCTACCCTGCTAAATGCGCGAAAAAGCCTTCGCCGACTGGCAGAATTTCTTGACGACCAAGGCGTTCGCAATGTCTCTGACATTACTCTTGTGAATATGAATGATTACATCAAATGCTGTTTATGCAATTATTCAAAACAACGCATAGCACACGACTTGTTTAACTGCCGTCAAATCCTTAAGCATATATATCAAAATGGCTATCACAAAGAGGATTTATCGCCTCGGCTTATCAAAATGAAAGGCAGTAAATCTCCTAACAAACTTCCGTCAGCATTTTCAAAAGAAGAAGTCGAGAGAATGCTTGCCTGCATTGACAGAGGAAGTCCGGTTGGCAAGCGAGACTATGCGTTACTGCTCCTCATTGCACGTCTTGGCATTCGCGCTGGCGATGTTCGTTCACTGTGTTTTGATAATATTGATTGGAAAGCAAAAACCATTAGTTTTACCCAGAGCAAAACGAATCAGCCAATTGTCCTTCCGCTTTTGGATGAGATTGGCTGGGCGATTATTGATTACCTCAGATACTCCCGTCCAAAGGCTGAAGTGAAGAACATATTTATCCGCCAAGTCGCGCCGTTCACGCCCCTGAAAAATTTTAATGAAGCTTTTGTCAAGTATCTGCGCAAAGCAAATGTTGAGATTCCTCGCGGCAAACCCCATGGCGTACACTCACTCAGGCATAGTTTAGTCACAACACTCCTTATGGAGGAAACTCCGATGCTTGTTATTCGTGATATTGCCGGTCATATATCATCTGATACGACTATCGAAACCTATGCGGGCGTGGATTTTAAACAGCTTATTGAATGCGCGTTGGAGGTGCCGGATGTACAAGGTTAAAAAAGAATTTGTTTACAACAGCGTCTTTGGCGATATTTTTACAAATTATCTGGAGCAAAACAATGCAATCGGCAACAAATATCATCTTGACGCGGTATATCTGAAGCAGTTTGATGAATACCTCGTTTCAATGGCTGTAACAAATGTTGCGCTGACACAGGATTTGTACGAGGGTTGGTGTCAGAAGCGTGACCATGAAACTGACAGGAGCCATCATATTCGAATAAGGACATTACGGCGGTTTTGTACGTTTCTTGTAAATAACGGATTTGAAGCGTATACAAAATTTCATAAGCTGCCGCACTTGCAAAAAAACTATCTGCCATATATTTTTACGGACGACGAGATAAAAAGACTTCTTGCGGCAACTGATAATTTGCCTGAAAGCAATCATTCCCCGCTCGCTCGTCTGATAATGCCGACGCTGTTTCGTATGCTTTATTGTTGCGGACTAAGAATTTCCAGAAGCTCTGACATTGAAAATCAATGATGTAGACCTCGAAAGCGGCTTACTCTTTATCGAAAGATCAAAATTTGGAAAAGCCAGATACGTTCCGATGTCACATTCGCTGCTTGATGTTTGCAGGAACTATGCAAGTCAGGTTGGTTTTGAAAAGTATGGCGGCAATTACTTTTTCCCATCGCCCGACAACGGTCATTTTTCGAGCTGCACTATTTATACGCGTTTTAGGGAATTTCTCTTTGCCTCCGGAATTAGTCACGGTGGCAGAGGCAAAGGACCGCGACTTCATGATTTGCGCCACACTTATGCGGTGCATTGTTTGAGAAACTGGACGAACTCTGGTAAAGATATATATATTGTTCTGCCGATCTTAGCCAAATATTTAGGACACAAAAACATCAGTGCTACCGGAGAATACCTGCGCCTTACGCCTGAAGTCTATCCCGAGATTACAAAAACCTTTGAAGAAGGTTTCGGTTCTGTGTTCCCGGAGGTGCCATATGAAGAATAACTTTGCGTTTTATCTCACCAAATACTTGAAAGTTTATCTTCCGGGACTGCAAAGTATCCGTCCAAACAGTATTCTTTCGTACCGTGATGTATTCATAATGTTTTTTCGTTTTTGCAAAGAAGAACGCAATATTTCCGCTGAAAAGTTGGATTTCAAGCATTTTAGCAGGGCGCTTGTGGAGGATTTTCTATTGTGGCTAAAAGACAGGGGCTGTGCGGATTCCACGCTTTGCCACAGACTATCTGCTATCCGTGCATTTTTCCGCTTTGTCCTTGTCGAGGAACCAGAGCATCTTTTGCTATGTCAAAGTATTCTGACTATTAAAAGTCCGAAGCTCGGAAAGCCGATAATCAAATATCTTGATAAGGAAGGCATAACCTCGTTGCTTAGTTACCCTGATGTCAGCAACCGTGACGGTCGAAGGGATTTGGCTATTTTGCAGCTTCTATACGATACAGGCGCAAGAGTTTCTGAAATTTGCGACTTAAACGTGCGTGACGTCAGATTAAAAACCTCGCCGACTGTTAAATTAACAGGCAAACTAAACAAAGAGCGATATGTGCCGTTATCACCGCAAACCGCAAAACTTATCAGTGACTATTTAATCGAAAACAAGTGTAACGAGCCGCAGCATCTTGACCAACCTCTTTTTACGAACCGCCGTAGAAGCAGACTCTCGCGCAGCGGCATTAGGTATATTTTGGAGAAATATCTTGATTGCGGCAGCGATATATTACCTGATGATATTACTCCGCATTGTTTACGGCACAGTAAAGCCACTCATTTAGTCGAAAGTAGGGTGTAAACATTATCTATGTTCGAGATTTATTGGGTCACGAAAACCTAAAAACAACCGAGCGGTACGTCAAAACCAATCCCGAGGTCAAAAGAGTTGCTTTGACAAAAGTCTTTGATGCACAGGTTACCCCGGAGCGTCCATCTTGGCTTGATGATCCTGATGTTATGAAAATGCTGATGTCATTGTAATCCCCTGATAATATTATGTTGAGTGTTTTGTGAAGGTCGTCCTCATTTTACTGGGCTTTTATCATGCACTCAACATAATTACTTTCTGTACATAACGCATATTATGTGTTGCAACACATAATATGAGGACTTGACATATGAGTGGCGTAAGTCGTGAAAGCGGATATGCGGCATTTCAAAACTACGGATAAGGTGTCCGAAGTCTGTCGATACAGTTTCGCGTCTGCATGGTGAACCGTTGGATTTGGCTACAACAAAGTCGTTTTCGTAGTAGTAGAGTAGGAAAGAGCCGCCTTGTCGTATTGCTACGGTAGGTTTGCCCAGTCCTCTCCTGAAACCGTACGTACCCCTCTCGAAGTATACGGCTTCCTATTTGTACTCCATTAGTCAATTTTTTTGCCGTGTATACGTTTATGGCACTCCCTACATACCACAAGCGTTTTGCGCCGTCTGGCAATCATTATTTGCTCCCAAACAGTTTGCCTTTAAGGTCTTTTACCTTTTTAATATGATGAATTTCATAGTGTTCACTATCGGCGTTACCGCACAACTCACACATTTTAGCGTTCAATCGGCTTTCAAAGGAATTTCTGCTGTGCAAATGTTTCACCGTTGTATTGGGTATAATATCTACATTTTCCACTTTGGCTTTGCAATCGCTGTATTTTGTGATGCTTACACGATTTTCCCTCTTTTTTGTCTTGTATGGTATGCTCCAAGATTTACCGTTTTTGTAATTGTCGATAATTTTCTTGACAGAGCTTTTGTGTTTTGCAGCCAAAGTTTTAAGACAGCTATATTCCATCAAGTAGGAAAAATAGTGCAGGTCACGGAAATTGCTCGCAAGATTGTAGTAATTGCAGATACCTCTCAATTCCGAGTTGTACGCCATTAAGATTTCCAAATCGGGCAAGTGCATAAGTTTTGTCCGCTTACAGGGCGTAAGTTGTCCGTTATTTTTGTAGACAACACCTTTTTCAAACAGGAATTTTTCGATTTTGTCTACAATTGGAATATTCCTTTCTACCTTGTTGTTGTGCGCCCGTTTGACAACTCCATTTTTACTTTTACGGAGAACGTCGTTGCGTCTTACTCTTACGTCATATCCAAGAAAACGCGCTGACGTATTGCTGTGAGTTATCAAGGTCTTTTCGGCACTTAATTCCATTTTAAGAATATCCTTAATGAACGCTGTGAGATTTTGCTTAACTTCCTCGCTGTCCTCGCGGCTTCCAACAATGCCGACGATAAAATCATCGGCGTATCTGATATATACAAGCCGTTTGTCTGTTTTGGACACGCAAGGAAGCGTGTGCAATTTTTCTTTGTTTCTTTTAATTCTTTTATCAATAAAGGTTTCTGCGCTTCAGCACATTTCGAGAGTTTTGTTTTAACTGCACGTATTTCGTGCATACATTTTGAATATGCAGGGTCATATACACGCTCACGGGGTTTATCGAAATCTTTCTTAATATCGGCAATATGTTTGTCCATTTCGTTAAGATAAATATTTGCCAGTATTGGTGAGATAATCCCGCCCTGTGGTGTTCCACTAAAGGTTTTATTGTATTTCCAGTCCTCCAGATAACCCGCTTTCAGGAATTTGTACAGTAGTTGTATAAACCGTGCGTCTTTAATCAATCTTTCTGCGTATAAGCGACACTAAAATTTCGTGGTTGATATTGTCAAAACAACCGCGTATATCGCCCTCCACAAACCATTTTACGCCTGTAAAATCCATTTTGAATTGCTCCAATGCGGTGTGACAACTGCGGTTAGGACGAAAACCATGAGAATTGTTGCTAAAATTCGGCTCGTATACCGAATCTAAAATCATTCTCATAACTTCCTGTACTAATTTATCCGTAAAGCACGGTATGCTTATCGGACGCATTTTGCCGTTTGCTTTCGGAATTAGAATACGGCGTGTAGGTTTTGGTGTGAATGTCCCGTTTGATAATTTTTCAATTATATTTTGGATATATTCCTCACTAAATCCGTCCGCTGTATCCTCATCAATCCCTTTTGTGGACGCCCCGCTGTTTGCGTACAATTTTTGGTATGCGGTGTAGTATATGTCCTTGCGGAGCATATACCTAAAAACTCTCGTAAACACTTCGCCGGAATGTTGCAGGGAATTTTGACTAATTTTCTCTAAAATCTCCATTGTTGGTTGCATATGAGGTTTTCCTCCCTAATCGAATTTTGATTTTAGCTCGTACAAACTGCGTCCCTTCGCCCTGTGAACGGCTTTCCCGTTTCCGATTTTACGGCTATCCCTTTCATTTCAGGGTTCTCTGACTACTACGGACGCTCCGTTACCTTATTGGATTTTCAGCGTCATCTCCCTCATAAGTTCGGGATTTATCACTTTTTCAAGTATTACGCATAGGCTTGGTAATGCCGCTCCAACTTAGGCAATCTCCAGTTAGCGTAATTGATAGGAATTATGAATTGTCGGATATGCTTTCGTTTCTTTAAGACGTGTTCTCACGCTTGTTTCACGAGATAATTGATAACCCAACAGTCGGCGACTGCTACTGTTGTTTCTCGTGAGCAGTTTCAGATACTTTCTGCTCCCCAGTACGGAATGGAAACCGAAACTCACATTGAACAAATACAGTTTTATCCTCTTATTCACTTGTCATAGCGATTCAGTCGTGCCTAATTATCTTTTGGCAACTTACCGCTTTCTTGCCCTGCTCTGTTCCCGTGTCAGCTTTCGCCTTTCGGTTAGGCAAGTTGACTCCTCTGTTATCTTAGAGTGTAGTTCC
>JALQSN010000637.1:0-28926 GCA_023690525.1 Holotrichia oblita | reverse complement strand
CTAAAAAATTAACCGCCTATTATTTTATCAAAATTAGTTTGTAGATTGTAAAAAATGTATTTGCAAAAATATAAACATTTTTAAAAAGGTTGGCATATTGCCAACCTTTTGAATATATGAATTTTTTTAAAAGCTAATTAAATTCTTAAAATTAAGTTCTGTCTTTAATTTCAGTAATTACATTATAAATTTTGGAGGTATTCCCGTAAGTGTTTATCTCATAAGTGCAGTAATTCTGTACTGTTTGAAGATTGGGTGACCTATAATCAACACTGTTAACTAAATATGTTTTGAACTTAATAATCTGATTACCGCTTTCGCTTATTTTGAAAAAGACGTGAGTATAAGGGATTGTAACCTTATCTATTGTTACGTTCAAAACCTTGTCAAACCTTACTACGATAAGCGGAGAATCCGTTGACGCGGAGAAAGCGTCTATATCCGCTTTTTTAACTTCTACCAATTCATTATCACTGTCTTTTGTCAAAAACATTCCAGGGAACCATTGGTTATCAAGTATGCCATAAGAATACGAAAATGTCACGGCTGATTTATACGCGTCTACAAACGCATTATAATCACTTTCGCGGGCTTTTGGTGTTCCGCTTCTACTCATTTCAATTGTTTCTGTGTTTCTTCCTGCTTCCCAGTCAAACCCGCCGTTAAAAATAATTTGAATAGACACGGGTAACTCATTGTTGGGTTCTAAAGCAACAGCGGTTTTAGGTTTTAAAACGCTCAAAAGCACAACCGTTAAAACAACCGCGGCAATCAATCCGGAAAAAATACCAACTATAATTCTCTTTCTTTTCCTTGCTTTAGCGTCTCTTTTTTCTTTTAAAGCGATTAGCTTCTCGGTATTAGATCTCTTTGACATACAGTATTTTCACCTTAATGTATTTTTAGTTTATTTATCTTTTTGAATGCTTGATAATAGTTTTTTAAAGCTAATTTTATAGTTTATTACTTTCTGTAAGACGGCTCGCTGATATCGTCAACTTTATCCTTTGAAACAGCGTTTTTGACCGACTCGGCTTTTTGCTTGATACGGTCGTCCAATTCCTGCTCAATAATCTTTAAATCTTTACCGGCGATAAGGCTTTGAACTTCTTCAGCGTAGATTGTCTCTTTTTCAATCAAGAGTCTAACCATTCTATCCATCAAATCACGGTTTTCATTAAGAATTTTTAAAGCGGTTTGGTGTCCTTCCTCTACTATCCTGCGGATTTCCTTATCAATTCTTGCCGCAACTTCCTCGCTGTAATTGTTTGCGCTTTGATAATCTCTGCCCAAAAACACTTCGTCCGCCGAGCCTAAATATACGGGTCCGATTTCTGTTGACATACCCCATTCGGTTATCATTTGACGCGCGGAATTTGTAGCCATTTTTATATCACCGCTTGCGCCCGAGCTAATATCTTTAATAACAATTTCTTCAGCGGCTCTTCCGCCCATAGTCATAGCTATATCGTCAATAAGCTGAGCGAGGGAATTGTGCGAGTTGTCGTTTTCCGGTCTTGACATAGTATAACCTGCGGCGCGGCCTCTCGGAATAATACTGACCTCGTGTATCGCTTCGCAGTTCGGAAGCATCGCGCCCACAATAGCGTGACCCGCTTCGTGATACGCGGTAATTCTCTTGTCTACTTCGGTAACAATACGGCTTTTTCTGCGGCCCCATTACTACCTTTATAATAGCTTCGTCAATATCTAATTTGTTTATTACAGTACGCGAATCGCGAGCTGCGAGTATTGCGGCTTCGTTGAGAAGGTTTTCAATATCCGCTCCCGAAAATCCGCTTGTCATTCTGCCCAATTGCTTAAAGTCAATATCCGACGCTAAAGGTTTGTTGCGTGAATGTACCTTAAATATCTCTTCTCTGCCTCTTACGTCGGGCAAATGCACTTGAATTTGACGGTCAAATCTTCCGGGACGTAACAACGCGGGGTCAAGTATATCCGCTCTGTTTGTCGCTGCCATTACAATAATACCGCTGTTCGGTTCAAATCCGTCCATCTGAACAAGCAACTGATTGAGCGTTTGCTCTCTCTCGTCGTGTCCGCCGCCGAGTCCCGCGCCCCTTCTTCTGCCGACCGCGTCGATTTCATCAATAAAAATTATGCACGGCATATTCTTCTTTGCGTCATCAAACAAATCTCTTACACGGCTTGCGCCTACGCCGACAAACATTTCCACAAAGTCGGAACCGCTGATAGCAAAGAACGGAACATTGGCTTCACCCGCTACCGCTTTAGCAAACAATGTTTTACCCGTACCCGGAGGCCCCACTAAAAGAACTCCTTTAGGAATACGCGCGCCCACTTGCTCAAACTTTCTAGGGTTTTTCAAAAATTCAACAATTTCGACAAGCTCCGCCTTTTCCTCATCCGCGCCGGCAACGTCCGCAAATCTTACTTTCAAATTAGAATTAAGACGCGCTTTGGATTTTGAAAAGTTCATTGTGCTTCTGTTGCTTGCGTTAATGTTACGGAACATTATAAAGGCTACTAACGCAAGTACGGCAAGCGCCAAAAACGGCATAATATCACTAAGCAGGCTACCAGAGTTCGGGTCTGAAAAACGCATATCGACAAGCGAAACGTTAGCGTAGATTTGATAGTTTAATATGTCTTGGGACAACCCTTCGTCTTTGCTCCCGTTATCTCTATAAGCCTTTAAATATATATTGTACAGCGCTATCTCTTCACTCGCTTTCTCATTAAAGGTACGGATTAATTCATCCATCGAGGTATAACCGGGATTAACAAAAGTGTTATCGGCTTTTCCGGGAAAATCCTTTATCAGCATTTTGCTGTCTTTAAGCTTAATCTTAGCGATATATTTATCAACATAGACCGCTTCTATCTTATTATCATTCAGATTTTCGACAAACTTACTGTAACTGATTTCAGTCGGAGTATTGAAGGACATAAAAGCATAAACTATAACCGCGATAATCGCGACAAACAGCAATATACCAATTATGCCTTTTGTATTAGATTTCAAGTTATAAGAACTCCTTAATATTAATAATAAAAACTATAACATACTAATATAAACTTATTATAAAGTATTTTGACAAATGTTTGAAAACCTTAAACGATTATTCTATGTTTTTAAGAATTCTATTCCGTTAACCACTATTTTAACATATATAAAGAAAATGTGCAAACAATTTAAAGGTTTTCTCTAAATATTGTTTGCACAAATCGGTGAAATTATAACGGAATAATTAGTTTAAAAAATATTTATTAACTATCTATTGAATAACAAAAACTTATTAAATTTAAAAAATTTGTTTTTCCGCATTTTTTTACTTTAATTCTTATAAACATTGCGGAAATTATTAACTAAAAAATCATTTTAACATTCTTTCGGATATTTTTATATATTCTTACCGCGGGTAATTTTTCGATGTTTATTTAAAACTGCACCCTCATACTTTGTCCCGTTTCCGCATCCTGATACATCAGCCAATAACCTTGCCCTTTTGGATTTTTATTGTCCAAAGGCATCCAAACCGTATGCTCTGACAGTTCGCGCGGCGGATTAACCGAATATTTACCCGCACCCGTAACCGATATAATCCGGCTTTTCGCCGATAAGTCCCAAGACATAATAATTATCTTTTTCGTAAGCTATACGAATCCAGTGGCTGTCCGGCAACGCTTCGTTTAAAATTCTTTCGGTGGATAATTTTCAAAAAGCTTCTTAATTTCCTCGTATTTTTGCGCATAAAAAGCAGGCGAAGGTATACCCTTTTTTTCCGGCTTTACATTGCCGCGTTGTTCCCCCGACGTCCGCAAAACCGCGTTCTCTTTCGGCTTTTCTTGCCGTATATTATGATAACTGTCCCAAGACCTGCCCGCACCCGTTTTAACATCCAAAGCGGCGGCCGCTTCCGAGTAAGCATTATTTCTACCCGTTTCCGCAGAGCTTTCAAAATATCTTTGCGGACTAACGGCGTCAACAAATATTTTTGTTTTTTCCGCCGGTACTTCCGTACTGCGCGGCTCTTGACGCTCGAAACCGCTTTTTGTATCTTGCATTTTTTGCGGCTCGTAATAATTATAACCCGCTATCGCTTCGTCATTATACTTCTCTACCATTTTTAGAGCTTGAGTAACTTCGGAAATATCAATGATACGTTTCTCTTGGGTTTCGTTTTGCGGTGATTTAATTACATTGAATTCTGTTTCCGCTATGCTATGTGAAAAACTGTTTCCGCTTGAAAACTGCCGGCTCTGAGGCGCGGCTTGTCTTATATCCGCCGCTTCACTTTCCCTTGCTGTTATTTTGGGTTGTGATTGAACGGGCTGCCTTACAATAGGCGTTGTTCTAAGCTCATCCAATATTCCCGTTTGCCAAAGCTTTACGGACGAATTTGCGCCAAACATAACCGGTTCGGCTTCGTTATCTCTAGTCCTAATAACCGCCGCCGCTATTTTCTCTTCGCCCGCGCTGAACGCGTTTACATTAAAGGAAATATTGACTTTCCCCTTACTGCCCAAACGTACTTTTTGGCTTTGTCCGTCGGCAATTTTTATGCACAGCAAATATTCTCCGTCACGGCAATCCTCAAGATTGTATAAAGAAATCAAACCTTTAAAAAGCTGACCGTTTTTTTCTAAACAAAGCATTCCCTTTGCTCCCGAATCCCCCGACAGAATAACTATTTTTTTTGCGAAAGCCATTTTTTTACTACCTTTTTTAAATTATATATTACTCTAACATATATATATTGCCGCTAAATAATATCTTTTGTCGAAATAACGGTAAAATAATCTAAATTCTGTTGCGGCTGATTTTTTCGTATTTATTTTTAGTGGCAATACCGCCTCTGATATGCCTTTCTTGCAAATTCGTTTCTAAAACTTTTTTAATCCGCTTGCATAAATCCTTATCTATCTCATTGAGCCTTTCGCTCACATCCTTATGTACGGTTGATTTGCTGATATCAAAAATCTTAGCAACCTCCCGTACAGTACAATTATGTTCTAAAATGTATTCCGCCGACGCTAAAACTCTCGTAACAATATATTCGCGCATAACTCCCCCAAAAAATAAAAATATGGAAGCGGGTTAAAAAAACCTCTTCCGTATAATATATTGAGGAGTTATTCAACATTATGACAATTTTCTTATTTTAAATCTAAGAAATTACAATATTCGACATCTTTAAGCGCGGTTATATTTTCATTAAAAAATTTCATATCGAAAAAAACGAATGGCTTTTCTTCGTTAATAACCGATAATAATTGTCACTTAAAACAAAAAAACGAAGCTTTCTTAACCGCTCCGTTTTCCGTTATTGTTGTTATTTTTTAAAAAATCATAGGTTCTATAAAATAATTAAAATCCATTAAAAACTTAGTTTGCGTTGTACTTCTTAATATATTCCGTAAACTTATCTAATAAATCTTTCACCAAGTGAGAGTCGGTACATTCGACCATAACTCTGACGTTAGGTTCGGTGCCGCTCATTCTTATTATCACTCTGCCCTTGCCTGTCAAAAGTTTTTCCGCTTCCGCCTTTAATTTTTTCATCCCTTCACTTTCAACTACCGAGGCTGCTGACGGTATACTTATTGCCGCTTGCGGAACAAGTTCTAGCTTTATCGGTTTTGATATTTTGCCGTTTTTCTTAAGGCTGGACAGCAAATAAACTCCGCTCAAAATAGCGTCGCCGGTAGCGCAAAAAGTATTAATTATAAAGTGTCCGCTCTGCTCGCCTCCGAGCGAATAACCTTTTTCTGTCATACGGTTGCTGATATACTTGTCGCCGACAGACACTCTTTCAAGCTTTACATAATCATTTTTAAGAGCGTTTTCAAGAGCGAGATTGTTTAAAATTGTACCGACAACAGTGTTTTTATTAAGCTTTAAGCTCTTGCTCATATTGTAAATAATGCTGTCGCCGTCGATTATTTCCTTATCCAAAATTATCGCTACTCTGTCGCCGTCGCCGTCAAAACACAGTCCCGCTTCCGCTTCGTCTTCCATTTTTTCAAGCAACCATTCGGGATGCAACGCGCCTACTCCGACATTAATTTTACTGCCGTCATAAACGTTATTATAGGCAAAAACTTTTGCTCCCAAACGTTCGAAAATTTCCGCCGCAACAATAGCCGTCGCGCCGTAACAGCAGTCAAGACGCACTGTAATGCCGTTTAATCCATCTTTACAGCCGGAAGTAACATAATTGATGTAATCTTCCTTTGCAAAAGCGTCGGTTTTATAAGAAATTTTAGTTTCTTTTGCTTGTTCCAAAGAATCAATAATTTGTTCTATTTCATTCTCTTTTTCTTCGCTCAGCTTCATTCCGGTCGAGTCGAACAGCTTGATGCCGTTGTACTTCGGCGGATTATGGCTCGCGCTGATTACAATGCCGCAAACGGCCTTTCTCAGCTTTGTGATTACCGCCGCCGCGGGTGTTGGCAGAATGCCTATGCAAAGAGCGTTTCCGTTTTCCTTAGCTATTCCGTTTACCAGACTTTGTTCAAGAGCGGTTCCGCTTAAACGGCTGTCACGCGCTACGACATACACGCCCGCGCCGAAATATTTAACAATAGCGCGCCCCGTCTTAAAAGCTAATTCTTCCGTAAGGCTCTCACCGAAAACGCCGCGTATCTGAATCAGTACCGAAATATTTATTTTTCATAATTTTTATCCCCCGCATAAAAGTACATATTATTTATATGCAAAAAAACTTTTCTCTGTCAAAATAATCCTAAAAAAATTACCGTTAGCCGGAAAAATATTTTCCGCAAAAGCCGACAAATGCCGATGTGGGAATAATACGTTGTAAAAAATAGAAAACCTTGTATTTGCCGCCGACAATTACAAGCGGCTTGGTTTTTTTACGTTTTGCCTGCTTAAAAACCGCCTTAGCCACGACTTCGGGTTTCATTCTTTTTTCGGGCGCGGGATGATTAGAAATCATATCCATAGCCTTTTTTACACGGTCATAGTAAAGCTCGTCCGTAGCGTATTCTTTTATGCGATTGTCCATAAACTCGGTTCTTACATCGCCCGGACAAATACAACATACGTCAATGCCTGCGGGCTTCAATTCCATTCTGAGTCCGTAAGAAAACATATTAACCGCCGCCTTTGTCGCGCAATAAAGCGTTCTGTACGGCAACGCAAAAAGTGCGCAAGCTGAGCTTATATTAAATATTTTCGCGCCCGCCTTCATAATTTTCAACGCGTGCTGCGTGCAATATTGAACTCCGAAATAATTGACGTCCATTATTTTGTTTGTTTCTTCTACGCTTAAAAGTCCGGTAGCTCCCGCTACTCCGAATCCCGCGTTGTTAATTAAAATATCAACAGTCCCGAACTTTTCTCCGATTTCACTAAAAACCTTTCCGACCTGAGTTTCGATACTTACGTCAACGGGATAATTGTTTTCAATATTTGGGTCCGCGCTTCTTGCCAGTACGCAAACAGTATCACCGTTTTTTCTGAAAAAATCCGCCATTGTTTTGCCCATTCCGGTTGTCGCTCCGGTAATAACCACTACTCTTCCGGTTTTCTTTACTTTAGACATTTTAAAAACTCCCATAATACAGCGGTTTAATTTTACTATTTTTAACAGTATATCATTTTTACATAATGTTCGCAAACGGATTGCCGCTTAATCCTTTAAAATATTAAAAAATTTCCGGTTTTTAATGCCGGAAACTTTTTTAATATTATTAACTCTAGCAACTATATTTTGCTTTGACTTTGTTATAACTTTAATTATCACATTTTGAATTATCGCATTTACTTGAATTAATAGTTACGCATTCCTCCGCCGTTTTTTCATCGGCTTTAATTTTATTAAATTCGTACTTCTCCGTCTTAATAAGCCCGCGCGTAGCAGTATATGTGCGTATATGCTCCTTTATACAAATGAGCGTATTATTGTTTTTATTAAACAATTTACTTATTTTCGCGCTCAAACTCTTATTTTCACATTTCAAACCCGAGCGGCTCATAAGGCTGCGTCTGATTGAATTCTCATCGGTCTGCTCGTTTGGCAAATCTATATTCATATCAAGCTGTTTCCCCGAACCGCGCATATTTACAATCCAACGGCTGCCCTCGTCGATAAACGTCATAGCATTTGCGTTTCCGAACTTATAAACTTGATTGCACGCTACTAAAACCGCGCACCAATAATTGTATTTAATGTTCAAAGCTTTAGTGTCGGCGGCGCAAAAATAGAAACCATTTTCAAAGTCCTCAATTCCGGATGCAGTGTAAAACCTTCCGCCGCATAAGTTTCCGTTAATCATAAAACAATTGCAAGCGAACTTGAATCTTGAAAATTCTCTGCCGTCAAATTTAATATCCGCCGTCAGCTTCGCTGCAGGCATTGCTTTTATATTATGACCGGTTATATTCAATTCGCCTAAAATACCCGAAACGGATATAGGCTTACGGCTGCATTCTATTGTTCCGTCAATAATAAGATGCCCGAATTGTAACATTAAATCACATTTAATTTTAGACGCGCTGAAATAGTTTCCGTCTATCTCAATAAAATCCCGTCCGGATTTTGAACGGCTTTCATCGTAAACAACGCGGCTGGACTTACCCCCGTACATAACTCTGATTGTATGCAAATCGTTCTCGATCCCCGCTGACAAAAATAGCAGCGACGAATCGAAAAGAATTAAATATTCAAACACAAAGTCATTCTTTGTTGCGTGCATAAAATCCGCCTTTTAAGGAGAGGCAAGTTATATTAAGTTGTTTTTTGCAAGAATATTGTATAAGCTTTCGAGCGTTACTTCACAATTATCAAAAAATTTAGTAACGCTGTATTTTATCGCTATAAACACGGCAAAAACAATTTTATTTTCACCCGTATAAAGTGCCTTAATCAAACTGTCGCAAGCAACGAGTGTTTCGTCTTTTTGGCTGAGCGTAAGTTTTTCGTTTTCACCCGATACAAGCGTAACAAGCTCGGCAATCAACAACTCAAGCTCGTTGATAATGTTGATATCAATTTCAATTTTTGTTTCGACCGCTTTAGGCTCTTCGGGCTCATCGGCGTCAAACAACGACAAAAGCGAGCGTCTGAATTTATCCACAACTTCGCAAAAAGCGTTAAAGCTTTGATTAATAGATTCTCTCGCGTAGTATTCAAACAAAAAATCCGAAAACTCAATCCTTCCTTGGTCAATATAGAAAAGAAGGTAGAAAACAAAAGCTATAAATTCGTTCTTTTCTTCCGGATACTCTAGCCTGACGCTGCCCGTACTCAAAGGCAGCTTTGCCGAGATATACTCTTTTTCAAAATCATAATCGCGGGTAAGCTCTTCCATAATTTTAACTAAGACACCGCTTGCCGCAATTGACTTTAGAATTTCAGAAAGGCGGGGGTCGCTTAGTATATATTTTGATTCGCAAAACATTGTACAAGCGTTTGAAAAATTTTGAATTTCTTGATAGTACTTCCCGTTTTCCATATAATTATCACCCTATATACATTTTTTATTCCGAATAAAACTTTTTAAATTTTTAACAGCGTTCTTATTTTTCTACAAGCAAAAAACTTTACCTTATTTATTCCAGAAGCAAAAATGCTTGCTTGCAAGGGCATTTTTGCGTCGCCGACAAAGATTTAATACCTCGCGGCACTGCCGCGGAACAAGTTTTTCAAAAATTTATTAATTTTGAAAAATTGGTCCAGGGCTTGCCCTGAGGTTTAATATCTTTATTATAGCACCTATTCTTTTTTTTTGCAATAAACATTCTAAAAAAAGCTACGGCTATTTATAAAAACTTGTCGAAGAATATATATAATTAATACTAAAGATAAAACTTTTCAAAAATACGGCAATTTAGAAAAAACTTAAACAAATATATACGTTATTTTTTAAATATATTTATTCAAAAAACAATTGCAAAAAACCCGCCGCTATTGTATAATGTGTGTATAAAGAAGTTTTGGAGGGTATTATGAAGTCAGTAACAATAAATCTTAAAATGGCGGGCGATGTAAAAGAATTTGTGAATGTTGTCAGCGATTATTCCTACGATATCGACCTTCGCAGCGGAAGATACACCGTTGACGCAAAGTCACTGCTCGGAATTTTCAGCTTAGACTTATCTAAACCCATAATTATGGAAGTTTACAACGACAATTGCGAAGACCTTTTGGCAGCGCTTAAAAAATTCGTTAAGTAATATAAATAAATTTATACAGCTTAATCGGAATTTTAAAAAAATCACAATTACGGTAAAATTATTTTTTAGTTAATAATTTTACAACATTTGCTTTTTTATAAAGCAAACTTTATCAATTTAAATTAGAAAACAAAGGGACAACTCATGGTATTTCCATGAGTTGTCCCTTTTTATTTTGCCGTTAAAACTAAACTGTTTTATATTTTCGATAAAACATATTTAATCTACTTCAATAGTTTTTGCATAGGAGAGAAAATCGCTTTCGTATTTATCTTTATTTTTTGTTTCACAAGCAAAATTGAAAAGGTAATAGTCGGTTGCTCCCTTTTTAGTCACTCCCATATAAAAATAATCTTTGCCGTTTAATGATTTCTCATAAAAGAAATATTCAAACGCTGTTCCGTCGTTGCGGTATCGCTTTTAATTTCCTTTCCCGTCAGTTGATTAGCCGTAAGTACCGCATCTGAATAGCCTCTCAAATCCAACGAAACTCCTACTCCGCTCTCTACAATCCCTGTAAATATTATGTATTTAGATTCTAAATATAGATTCAGAGAAACCTGCTCTTTCTCAACAAAACCGGCATTAAGCGTAACTGTAAATCCGGTTCCTTTAAACATTTTTTCTTTTGGCGCAAAACACGCCGAACTTAGCATCACGGCGGCAATCAACATAACCATTAACGTAAATTTAGTAAACTTTTTCATTTTAAAACACTCTCCCCTTATGTTAAATAAAGCAAGAAACGCTTATGCAAACTCTTTTGTCTGATAAGCATTCCGTTTGCCCCTTGTATACAGTCTAACACCATTTAAAGCATAAAGTCAAGGTTTTTTAAGCGGTGTTAAAAGGCAATCTGTTTAAAATAATTCTGATATTATAGGTATATTATAATTCTGTTTATTTATATTTTGAATATACTTTTAAATTTTTTGTGACTTTTTTTACATAATTGCGGGTTTCGGAAAAAGGTATTTCATTATTCTTGATTGACGCGTTCAAATCGCCGTCCAGCCATTTTGCGACATTGCCCTCGCCGGCGTTATAGGCGGCGGCGCCGGTTTCATTGTCGGAAAATTTTCCGGACAAGTATTTTAAATAATAAACGCCGCACTCGATATTAACGGCGGGGTCATAAAAATCCAGATTTTCCGTGTCATTGTAACCCGCCGATTCGGCGAGCCATTTCGCGGTCGCGGGCATAAGCTGCATAAGCCCAACCGCACCCTTGTCCGAAGTCGCGGTTTCGTTGAAACGGCTTTCCGTATTGATTACCGAATAAACAAATTCTTTCGGCACCTCGTATTTTTCCGAATAAAATTCAATCAAATCAGAATATTTCTTTGGATACATAACCGCTGTATAAACATCCTTAACGGCTACCGCGCTAAAAATAATTATTACGGTAAACAGCAGTATTACGGCGGTTTTTTTTATTGACGACTTATTAATCTTCATAATATGTAGACCGGATTAAAATTTAATTGTTTTTATAACATTATTTCTAGTTAAGCATAATGAGAAACTACGTCTTTATTTAGTTTTTGAATTATTCTCTTTCTTTTCTGTAAAATCTTTTAATATAGCCTTCTTAACAGCTTCTCTTACCTTAATACCTAGTTCTTCAATAGTGCCGTTATTGTTGATAATGACATCGGCTCTTTTCGCGCGCTCTTCATCGGTCATTTGAGCGGCTAAAATTTTACGCGCGTGCTCAGTACTTATATTATCCCTTAAAACAAGCCTGTTTATACGTGTTTTCTCATCGCAATTGATTGTCCAAACTTCCTTACAATCAATCTTAACTCCGGATTCAAAATATAACGGTATACACACCGCCGCGTCGCCGTCCTTTATCGCCGATAACTTTTTCTTGATTGCGTCATAAATTAGCGGATGCAATATGCTCTCGAGTTTTTTTAAAGCCGTTTTATCGGAAAAAACAAGTCCGGACAAAGCCTTTCTGTTGAGCGTGCCGTCCGAAAAATACTCTTGCCCGAATTCCGCCATTATTCTTTCCGCGCCCGCTCCGCCCTTTGCGGTCAACTCGCGGCTGATTACGTCGGCGTCAATAATCTCAAAGCCGTAACCGGATAAAATTTCCGTTACCGCGGTTTTTCCGCTTGCAACTCCGCCCGTAACAACTATTACCATTCTTCTCTCCGCTTGAGTAAACTTAATAATTCCAAGTTATACTTCGTACCAGCTTAATCCCGTATCAATATCGACTTTTAACGGGACCTTCAGTTTGAGCGCGGATTCCATAAGAGTCCGCATAACTTCCGTTACTTTTTCTGCGTCCGTAGAAGCCGATTCAACTATAAGCTCGTCGTGTACCTGGCAAACAAGCCGCGCGTCAAGATTTTTTTCAACAAACGCGTTAGCTATATTTATCATAGCAATTTTAATTAAATCCGCGCTTGAACCCTGAAGCGGCATATTCATAGCGGCCCGCTCATTAAACTGCCGTGTATTATAATTTGAACTGTTTATATCGTTAAACCTTCTTATCCTGCCCGTTATCGTACTGACTTGTTTTTCCGCTCTTGCGGAAGCAACGCAAGCGTCCATATAGTTTTTAACTTCGGGGTATTTCGTAAAATAATTCGATATATATTTATGCGCTTCGTGCGGGGATATTCCCAATTCTTTAGATAACCCAAAATCGCTCATTCCGTAGATTATTCCGAAATTAACAACCTTAGCATCACGCCGCATATCCTTAGTAACTTTATCAAGCGGAACATCAAAAATATCGCTTGCCGTACGCGCGTGAATATCCTCGTTGTTGAGATAACTGTCAATAAGCGGTTTACAACCCGAAAAATGCGCCAACAGCCTCAATTCAATTTGGCTGTAATCCGCCGCGATAAAAACATTATTCCGCCTCGGAACAAACATTTTTCTAATTTTTCTGCCCTCTTCGTCGCGTACCGGAATGTTTTGTAAATTCGGTTCTATACTCGATAGCCTGCCGGTCGCGGTTACGGTTTGCTTAAAGGCCAAATATGCACAACATCGTCGCCGTCCAGCATTTTTGCGATACCCTCAATATAAGTGCTGTTTAATTTTGATAAGGTACGGTATTTTAAAATTAGCGGTATTATGGGATGCGCGGTTTCTAACTCTTGCAAAACCTCAACATTTGTAGACAATTGTTTTGTCTTGGTCTTAACCTTAGAGTCCAACGCAAGCTTTTCAAATAAAATTTCGCCAAGCTGTTTAGGCGAATTTATATTAAACTGCGCACCCGCTGCGTCGTATATTAGCACCGTCAGATTATCAATAGCGGATAAATATTCTTTAGACAGCGCGGACATAACAGCCTTGTCAACTTTCATACCGTACATTTCCATATCTAAAAGCACTTTTTGCAAAGGAAATTCGATACCGTAAAAGAGCGTTTTATTTTCTTCAAGCAGTTTTTCCATTCGGGGTTTTAAGTTCAACATTCCCGTCACTGCGCTTGTCGATATCCCCAATCCGAAATTATCCAAAACCGCGACTATGCTCGTATTATTCAACGTGCAATCAATACAATACTGCGCCAGTTGTATGTCAAAATAACCGCCTTTTAACGTTACACCCGCCGCCGCTAATTGTTTGTACAGTTCCTTATAATCGAAAACAACCTTAAATATGCTTTCGTC
Source organism: Holotrichia oblita (assembly GCA_023690525.1). Lineage (NCBI taxonomy): Eukaryota > Metazoa > Arthropoda > Insecta > Coleoptera > Scarabaeidae > Holotrichia > Holotrichia oblita. The sequence continues at coordinate 15,090 of JALQSN010000637.1, read as the reverse complement.
CTCTAAAAAAACCTTAGCGGATTTAAGAGCCTGTCCGTAGTCAAAGCCAATATCCAACAAGCTTGTGGTGGTTACAAGGCGGTATTCGGTTTCGGTATCAAAACAAAAGCTTATATTGCCGCCTTGAACGGCAAAAGCCATTGTTATTGACGGTGTGATTTTAGCGTAATCGTTTTCGTTTCTAAGCTCTATTATTTTTACTGGGTTAGGCGTTTTGTTTTCGCCGTAAGAGTTTTGCAACAACGCGTCACCGAAGCCTTGTTGATAAATTTCCTCTCCGCCGCTCTCGCTGCCGAACTCTTGAAATATTTTCTTCTTCAACAGCCCCGCAAAATTAAAGCTTGAAAACATCTCCTTAACGCCCGCGCTGAACGGAGTTTTAACCATCAAATCTTTAAGCTCGTATTCTATCGGCGCATTAACATTGATTGTCGCTAGTTCATAGCTTAAATACGCGCTGTCCTTATTTTCAATAAGGTTGACGCCTGTTTTCCCTTTTATATCCGCTATGTTTTTATAGATATTATCAATCGTATTATATTGTTTAATAAGCGCGAGCGCGGTCTTCTCGCCTATACCCGCTACACCCGCTATATTGTCCGAGCTGTCACCCATAAGCGCCTTTAAATCAACAATTCGCGGCGGTTCAAAGCCGTAAACCTCAATAAAATGCGCCGTATCAAAAACTTCCGTTTCGGTTATACCCCGTTTTGTCAAATGCACACTTGTGCTTGTATCTATTAATTGCAGAGTATCCTTATCGCCGCTGATAATACTTGAATATTAACTTTTTCACGCTTAGCAACCGTACCTATAATATCGTCGGCCTCATACCCTTCAAGCTCTAATATTGATATATTCATAGCGCGTAAAAGTTGCTTTAACTTTGGAATCTGCGACGCTAAATCCTCGCTCATCGGCTTTCTTGTAGCCTTATAATCGGGGCTTTTTAAATGTCTGAACGTCGGCTTCGGCAAATCAAAAGCCACCGCCATATATTTCGGCGCGTTTTTTTCAATGAGCCGCAACAGCATATTCACAAAGCCGTAAACCGCGTTAGTAGGATTTCCCTGCTTGTCAGACAGCGCGGGTATAGCGTAAAACGCGCGGTTAATAAGACTGTTGCCGTCAATAATAATAAGCTCGTCCATTGTTTTTATAATACTCCTTTAAAAAGCAACCACCGCTTGTAAATATAGTAAAAGTAATTTTTTAGCCGCCGGACTTCTCAACAATTTTTATATTATCCTTACCGATAACCGCCGTCAGTTCGTATACAAGAGCTTTCGACAAGGCGGCCTTATATTCTAAAATATAAGTTTGCTTTTTGTCAACACTGTTGACCGCGCGCACTTCGGTTTCGCCGGGATAAGCCCGCAAGGTTTCAAAAACCTCACTTTCAATCATTTTATCGTTTACATCAAACAATAAATACAATATTTCTTTTTTTGGAGTTTCAAAACTACCCGATGCTTTTACTGGTAAAAGCGGCTCGATATTATCAATCCAAAGTTTTGGCGTTTCGCCCTCTCTTAAGGAAATACTGCCGGAAATTTTTACAATAGCGTCGCTAACAAATTTATCCTTTAACGCGGGATAGCTTTTGCCCGAAACCATAACCTCAACCGTGCCGTACAAATCTTCTAACTTCCCTACACCCATTTCCGTATTGCTTTTTTTTGTAATAATACGTTCAGCCGAAATAAGCATTCCGCCTATAACAACGCGCTGACGGTCACTTACATTTTCGTAAACCAGTTCGCTTTCTTCGCCGTCCTCTCTAATCTTTCCGATAAGCTTTCGGCTGTCAAAGGTAAGTCCCGACAATTGCGGTTTGTACGGGTCAAGCGGATGTCCGCTCACATAGACGCCTATAGCTTCTTTTTCAAACGCTAGCTTTACGCTCAAGTCAAACTCGGCGGCGTCGGGGATATTAATTTCATCCGCCTCTTCAAACGCCGAAAAGAAACTGAATTGCCCTAACGCTTCCGCTTGACGTTGTTTTGAAAACTTTTCAATAACGCTCTCATAATTTTGAATAAGCTGCGAGCGTTTATACCCGAAACAATCCAACGCGCCCGCATTGATTAAATTTTCAAACATTCTTTTGTTGCAGCCCAAAGCATCAACTCTTTTTATAAAATCGGGAAAACTTTTGAATTTGCCGTTTTTATTGCGTTCGTCTTTCAGCTGTTGCATAATCCCTAAGCCGACGTTTTTAATAGCCGCGAGCCCTATACGGATATTTTCACCCTCAGCCGTAAAATATTCTTCGGAATTATTGACGCAAGGAGGTAAAACTTTAATATTTTTCTCTGCCGCATAAGACAAATAATTGCGTATATCGTCACTGTTTGAAATACGGTTGTTTAATACCGCCGTCAAAAACTCCACAGGATAATATCTTTTTAAAAACGCGGTTTGGTATGCTACATAAGCGTAAGCCGCGGCGTGAGATTTATTAAATGCGTAGGACGCAAATTTTTCTATTTTTTCAAAAATCTTGTCCGCGATAGCCGCGTCAACTCCGTTAGCTACCGCTCCCGAAACCTGCTTACCGTTGACAACTCCTCCGTAAATGAAAATATCCTTTTGCTTTTTCATTTCTTCTTGTTTCTTTTTGGACATAAGCCGCCGTAGAATATCCGCTCCGCCCAAAGTATATCCGCCCAGCACTCTTACAATGTCCATAACTTGTTCTTGATAAACAAGGCAGCCGTAGGTAACCTTTAGTATAGGCTCTAACAACGGATGGTCGTAAGCGATTTTTAGAGGATTATTTTTACAGTCAACGTAAGTATCAATTGAATCCATAGGACCCGGTCTATATAACGAAATGCCCGCTATGATATCTTCTAAGGACTCAGGCCTTAAGCGCGACATAAAGTTTTTCATACCTTCGCTTTCAAGTTGGAATATCGCGTGAGTGTCGCCGCTTGAAATCAAACTGAAAACATTGGGGTCGTCGTAGTCCAGCGCGTACATATCAAGCTTTATATTACGGTTTTTATTGACCGCTTCTATCGCCTTAAATATGTCCGTAAGCGTCCTCAAACCCAAAAAGTCCATTTTAAGCAAACCGAGTTTTTCGACTTCAACCATATCAAACTGTGTAGTTATGTCTTCGCCGCTTCTTGCCTGCGGAATATGGTCGCTGATAGCGTCCTTACAAATAACAACTCCGGCGGCGTGCATACCAATCTGTCGCGGACGCCCCTCAACCCTTGCCGCCATATCCAAAACACGTCTGGCCGTATCGTTGTTATTGTACATTTCCTGTAATTCTTTGACAACAAAATCGGGATTGCCTTTACCGATAATATCCATAAGATGCGCTTTTTTATCGGGATTACCAACGGCTTTACTCATACGGTCGGTTTCCGAGTACGGCACATCCATAACTCGTCCTACGTCTTTGATAGCGGCTTTTATAGCGAGTGTTCCGAAGGTTACAATCTGGCTAACCTTTTCCGCGCCGTATTTTTCAATAACATAATCAATAACCTCGTCGCGTCTGTCCACGCAAAAGTCAATATCAAAGTCTGGCATACTGACTCTTTCTTCGTTCAAAAACCTTTCAAAAAGTAAATTATATTTAAGCGGTTCAACCTTAGTGATACCGGTCGCGTAAGCGACAATACTGCCGACGCCGCTGCCCCGACCCGGCCCTACGGGGATATTTACTCTTTCCGCATAGTCAATAAAGTCCCAGACAATCAAAAAATACTCGACAAAGCCTTGCTTTGCGATAACGCCTAGTTCGTACTCGGCGCGTTCAATAATCTCCTGAGTAACAACCGGATATTTCTTGTTAAGTCCGTCAAATGTAAGCTTACGCAAATATTGATATGGCGTACTTTTATCGGGCGGAAAATAATTCGGCAGTAAATGTTGTTTATATTTTAATAAAACATTGCATTTGTCGGCAATTTCAAGCGTATTATCTAAAGCTTCCTTGATATAGCCGAATCTATCGTACATTTCATCATAGTTTTTCAAATAAAACTCTTGCGTAGGAAAATAATCGTCGTTGCCGTCTTCCGAGTCGTTAAGCTTCTTTTTATAGTTTATACATTGCAAAACCTTCTGCATTTCGTGGTCGTCTTTTCCGATATAGTGAACATCGTTTGTGGCGACGGGTTTGATACCGGTTTCCTTAGCAAGCCGTACAAGAAGCGGCAATATACTTCTTTGCTCCGGCAAATTGTGGTCTTGCAGCTCTATGTAAAAATCGCCTTCGTTGAATATGCTTTTATAATACAACGCGGCTTCCTTCGCTCTTTCGTATTCACCGTTGAGTAAAGCTTGCGGAATAACGCCCGCTAAACACGCGGACAAGCCAACAAGCCCTTTTGTGTGCTTTTCTAAAAGCTTATGGTCAATACGCGGTTTATAATAATATCCGTTAATATAACTTTCCGCGTTCAGTTTAGCAAGATTAAGATACCCTTCGTAATCTTTCGCGAGCAATACAAGATGGTTAAGCTTCGGAATTCTGCCGCCTTCGGAGAACTTTATACTCATATCGGGGCAAACGTAAAATTCGCAACCAAAAATCGGCTTAACCTTATATTCAAGGCCAAGCTTTATCCAATCATCCGCTTCTACATATTTTCCCAATGTATGCGACATCGCCGCCGCGTCAAATTTACACGCGCCGAACATATTACCGTGGTCGGTAATAGCAATCGCCGGCATATTAAGCTCGCTGCATTTTTTAAACAGTCCGCTTATTTTAGCCGCGCCGTCAAGCAAACTGTACTCCGTATGAACATGCAAATGCACAAACGGCTTAGGTTTCGGCGCGTCTTCCCGGCTGTTGATTTTTTCTTCCATAAATCCCGCAAATACAATCAATGTTTTAAAATAATAAATCTTAATCACAAAATGACTGTAAAATAATTTAATACACTAAAGCGGTTAACTTGAAAATGTCCGTAAAATATACTTTACGGTCAAAATCCTTCCGCCGCTAAAACTTAGTAAAAAGCTTAAATTTTAAACTGTCCGACTTAAACCTAGCTGAAATTACCGCTTGTCAAAATTTCCGAGATATCGTTGAGAGCTTGCTCTTCATCGCTGCCCCTTGCAATAAGTACAATTTTCGTACCGGGCTTCAAGCCTAATGAAATCACGCCCATTACGCTTTTTGCGTTAACCTTTTTCGCGCCTATTTCAATCAGCATCTCGCTCTCGTATCTCATAACCCTTTGTGTTAGATAGCTAATATCCTTAGCAGATATGCTTTCGTTTTTGACAATGGTAATCTCTCTGAATATCATAATTTATACTCCTTAAACGGTAAAAAATTTTAATTTGATTTTGTCAACTAAATAGCTTTTCAATTTACTTTTATAATTAATTAGTTTTTTATTTGCTTGCAGGTAAAACAGTTTTCAATTTAAAGAATGATTAATTATCTTTAATTGAATTTAATTTTACAAACTAATTCGTACTTTCGTAAATCTCTATTATTTTATCCAGCCTGTGCCTAAGCCCGCTCTTAGAAATAGGCTCACCGCTTAAAAGCGCCAATTCGTCAAGAGCCAAATGCGGATTATTTTTCCGTAAAAGCGCGGTCGCTTTCAGCTTTTCGGGAAGTTTATCGAGCCTTCCCTCCGCCTCCAGTTTTTCAATAGCCTTAACGGCGCGTTCCGCCGCTTCAACTGTTTTTTGAATGTTGCGGTTGATACAGTTTGTTTCTCTGATTATACGGTTTTTCATATTCCTTTCGGCTTTTTGCGTTTGAATTTCCAAAACCGCATTCCCCGCACCGATTAGCGCGAGTATATCGCAAATCTGTTCGCTGTCTTTTAAATATACGACTGTTTTTTCCTTTCTTTTCGTATATTTTGGATATGCGCCTAAATCATTCAGTATTTTTATAAAATCAAGGGCGATACTCCCGCGTTCAAATATCCATTCCATAAGATAGCCTTTACTCTTACTCTCCGCGCTGTCGGGAATAAGGCAATATCCGGAGCCGAGTGTCGCGCCTTTTATAAAAGAAGAAGAACAAGCGTTGTCCAAAAACAACCTGCCGTCAAGATTTTCTGTAATTTCCGTTCCGCCCGAATCGTCCGTTTTTAAGATGAAACACATTTTTAAAATTTCGGCGGCATAAGGCGCGGGAATCAATGCGGTAAAGTCAGTCTTTCCGAAACTGCCGGATACTTTTTTGTAAATATCGAAATCACCCGCAACTTTGCAAAGCTCGGCAATCTTTACAAATAGTTTTTCGTTATCACCGGTTATTTCAATATTAATACCGCCTTTAGTCAAAACAATACTGCCCGAAGTACATATCAACGCACAAAGACAAGCTGTTTTGCAACAGTTTTTTTCGTTACCGCCGGTTTTCAGCAGCTTGTCTTTTATTTTTTGATTAAATGTATTCATTCATATTTCTCTGATTGAATTTTTAGCGTATCTTGATTTCTGCTCATATATTTACGTCAAAAAGCCAAAATGAATAACGCTAAATTTTTGAAGTTAATTTCATAAAATCTTCGTTAATTTTATGTTTTATTAATTGGAATTTATAAAAATTAATAACTATTTTTCCAGTACGCTTTTAATTATGTCGTAGGCTTTGACAGCGTTTTGTTCAAACGCGCGTCTGCGTATCTCTAAATTATCTTGAAAAACAGCTTCGTCCAAATACTTTTCGGCGTCTTTAAAAAAAGTATTGTTTAAACTAACCGCCGGATACAGCCCCATAGCCGCAAGCCGTGAATCAAGCTGAATATAAGAGTCCGCGTATCTTTTAACTTCCTGCGCCAAATGCTGTTCGTCGTCCTTTTGGCTTAAATCCGCAGTCGCAAGCAGCGATAACGAACCGCAAGTTTTCTGACCTAATTCATTAAACAGACTGAAAATATTCTTAAATGAATTATTATCAAGACTGCTCTCGTTCGCGCTGTAAATACTTGCAAGTCTTGTCAAGCTGTCAATACATATTAAATATCGGCAGTTTCTGCGGCTCGCTTTGCGGCGTTAATAAATAATTTTACCGAGTTTAAATTGACTGCACTGTCATCAAAAGTATTAATCTTTAGGATTTCACAGTTTTTTAAATCCGCCAATTTATGAGCGTTACTGTCCGTTTCATTGATTGTCAATACAAACGCCCGCATTTTAGCGTCGGAAATATTTTGTATAAAATCTCTTAAGAGTGTGGATTTCCCCGAACTGTTGTCTCCGAAAACAACGCTTGAACCGCCCGAAACCAGCGGTGATAACGTATTGATTACACGCGCCGTCATTGAGTCGTTTCGCATTGAAAAAATCCGCTTATCCGCCGCGCTTTCCGCCTTGTCAAAATCAACCCGTTTTAAAAAATCATCGGGAGCAGAACCGCCTATTTTACTGACCGCAATCATTGCCTTAGGAAAATCCTTTTTTAGTTCGGCTACCGTACCCGTTATGCGTACGCCGGGACGTAAGCTGTAAGTTTTTATAAACTGTTTGCCCAAGTATATATCGTTATCCGACTGCATAAACCCGTTTATACAAACTATGCCAAATCCCGACACGGAAATTTCAAGCAAACCTTCCGCTTCATATTGCTTTTTGCGGTCGTCTAAAGAATCCGCAAGCAAACTGTCAAAAACGCTTTCAACACCGCTGTCACGCAATGTAAATCCGGTTCTTCCCGACAGTCCGATAATCGAACCGCCGCTCCAATTGTCCGACAAGACCGGACGACCCCGATTAGAACGGGCGACCGCCTCTCTGTTTCCTTCCAAAATATCAACAATCGCTTCGATAAGCTCGGATTTTTTTAAAATGGTAGGCGACGGAACGCCGATATTTCTGCCTATTTTCCGCAATTCAAAAAGGCTTTGTTTATTTAATTGGGCTACGTCAAAATAAATCATTTTATATCCTTTGTTTTTCTTTTGTTTTTATCTTTTTATTTAAGGTTATTTTATATATTATTCTTTTTTACTTTTTAAAGTTTAATTTCTCTTTAAAACGGGCTTTACTTTTTTAAAAGATTATTGCTTTTAGTTATATGTAATATAATTATCTTATTATATTCCGGTTAAATCCTTTACCGCCTTAGCTGCTAAGTATAATCCGGCTACGGACGGCACAAAGCTTATGCTTGAAGGAGTACTCCTTTTTGAGCCATCTTTGGGTTGGAATAGCGGTGTCAGAGGGGCTTCGGTACTGTATAATACTGTAAGCGATTCTATACCGCGTTTTCTTAAACCGCTTCGCATCACTTTCGCTAAAGGACAACCGGACGTTTTGTAAATATCCCCGATTTTTAGTTTTTCGGGACATAGCTTATTTCCGGTACCCATAGAACTGATAATTTTTTTATTTAACAGTACGCATTTTTCAATAATAAGGAATTTCGCGCTTACCGTATCTATGCAGTCAAGAACGTAGTCAAATTCTTCAAACTCAAAGCTGTCTATATTTTCTTTAGAAACAAACACATTCCGCGCGCATATATTCACATCACTGTTAATATCCGAATATCTCCGTGCGGCCGCTTCCGTTTTAAATTGTCCTAAGGTACTGTTCAGCGCGATTAGCTGTCTGTTAATGTTACTTTTTGATACAGTATCGTTATCTACAAGCGTCAGCTTTCCTACGCCAGCTCTGACCAAACTTTCCGCGGCAAAGCTGCCTACGCCTCCTACTCCGAAAACGGCTATATGCGAGTTTCTTAATATTTGCAGTTTTTCTTCGCCTATAAGCATAGCGGTACGTTCTAAAAAATCAAAGCCCTTTTCCACTCTTTTTATCCAATCCCTTACGGTGCTTTTTAAAATAATTTTTTATTGCGGCGGCTTTTTAACCGTAAGTTGATAAACCTCGTTTTTTTGTAAGCATCTTTCCTTTGCGACAATCTTTACGGCTTCCTTTACGTCGGTTCCCATAGATATCAAAATATCCAATTGTTCTTGCACTGTTGTTTTGTCCGCCAGGCTTTGCGTTTCCGCCGCTCCTTCCGATACAATTACAAACTCGCCCTTAATTTCTGTTTTTACAGGTTCGCCCAAAACCGTACGCTCCACACTCTCAAAAGCTTTTGAAATTTCTTTAATAATGCTGACCTTTCTTGCTCCCAGTTCCGAATATAAAAAATCAAGGTCCGCTTGCAGACTATGAGGCGAAGCGTAAAAAATAACCGTACATTCTAAACGTGCCGTTTCACGTATAAGCTTTTTTCTGTCTTTGTTTTTCTCGGGCAAAAATCCAGCGAAATAAAACCTGTCCGTATTCAATCCGCTCAACACTAAAGCATTTATAAGCGCGGACGCTCCGCTTATCACGGTATAATCAATCCCGCTTTCTAGACATTTTTGTATAAGCCGCCAGCCGGGGTCGCATATACCAGGCATTCCCGCGTCGGAAATAAGCGCGGCTGTTTTACCTTTTTTAAGTTCGCTTATGACTTCATCGCCCGTTTTTTGTTCATTAAATTTATGATAGCTTATCAGCGGCTTTTTTATTTCTAAATGGTTTAATAACTTCAATGAATGCCGCGTATCCTCGCAAAGAATAAAATCCACGTTTTTCATTGTTTCTACGGCGCGATAAGTTATCTCTTGCAAATTGCCTATGGGTGTGGCGACTATAAATAATTGTCCTTTCTTTTTTTCAGCCTTCAATATCTTTCCCTTTACGGTTGTTTTTGTTCTGATGGTAATCTCTTTTCTACGTTTGTTTTCGTTTTTTCCGGTAAACGCACGTTGTTATAATATTATCTATTTCTTTACGGTTTACGGCTTTTCTCACACAACAACGCTTACTCTTTAATTTTACCGCTATTAATATATTTATCAAGCGTCAAAGCCAATTTGTAAAAAGTCTCGGCCCCGAGCGTTTCACCCCCGCCCCGCCGCGGTATACCGCACTCGTTTAAAATGTTTTCTATCTGCGGCTTTGGCAATTGATACGATGAGGTGAGATTGTTTGCTAAAGTTTTTCTGCGCATTAAGAAAGCGGCTTTAACAACTTTAGAATATTTTGTATAATCCGAATATGGAAATTTTTCTCTAATATCTATTCTTACTACGCAGCTGTCAACGTTGGGTCTTGGAGTAAACATTTCCCGCTTGACAACGCGGGTGATTTTAGCGTCTCCGAAAAAACTAACGGCGGCGGTAATCGCGCCGTACTCTGCCGTTCCCGAATGCGCGGTCAGACGTTCCCCGACTTCCTTTTGCACCATCAGCGTAATTGTTTCCGGCAAAACGGAGTTTTCAAGCAAGTCAAAGATTATCGGAGTAGTTATATAATACGGCAAGTTCGCGACTACTTTATATTTACCTTCCTGCTTGTCGCGTCTTTTTAAAAAATCCTCAAACCGCAATTCAATATTTGTAAAAGCTTTTAAGCTGTCGCTAAGAATATCTTTTAATTCAGAATCAATTTCATACGCTATTACATTTTTAGCTTTAATCGCAAGCTGCTTAGTCAGTGTACCCGCGCCCGCGCCAATTTCCAAAACGGTATCCTGTATACCTACGCCCGAATCTGCGACAATAGCTTTTAAAAGATTAGTGTCGGTTATAAAATTTTGCCCGTAACGCTTGTTGAATTTTATATTTGATAAGTCAGTTTTTATATCCATTATTTTTTTCCGCTAATTTAAAAAAAATTATTCCGTAATCTTTACATTACCTTTTTATCCTTAAGCCCTTATTCTTTAACCCGCGAATAAATGCTTTTCAATTCTTCCGTTTCGCTGCCGTCAGAGTTACAGAGTATAAGCGCGGGTTCTACAATCAATCCGCTTTTAGCGCCCGCTTTTGCTTCGATAAGCACAACTGACGCATTTTGACCGGACTTGCCATAAACCAAACGCATCCTTTTCGGCATAAGCTTGTACTTAATCAAAGCTGAAAATAATTCCGTCAATCTTTCCGCTTGGTGTACGATGCAAAACCTGCCGCCGAATTTTAACAACTTTGCCGCCGAACACGCAATTGAATCAATATCAACCGCTATCTCGTGACGGCACAACGCTAGGCTGTGTTCAATGTTTGATGCCCCGTCACCCGCCTTAGTATAAGGAGGATTACACACCGCTAAATCAAACCTATTGTAACCGGTCTTTAAAAAACAGTCTTTTATATCCGCACAATGAACGGTAATTCTTTCGCTTAAATTGTTTAATTCAATGCTTGCTTGTGACATTTCAGCAAAGTACTGTTGAATTTCTACGCACTCGCAACTTGCCGCCCCGTACTTGCCCGTGAGCAATATGGCGATAATACCGCTGCCGCTGCACATATCAACTGCGTTTGTACGCTTGTTCACTCTTGCAAAATTACTCAAAATTACAGCGTCGGTCGTAAAGCAATATTTCTCGGGATGTTGCAAAATCTTCAACCCGTTTGTCATAAGGTCGTCTATCCGGCAACCGTCGCTAGTAAATTTAAAAATATCTTTTGCCATACAGCCCTTTGAAAATGTTTATATAAGAAAGTTTTACTAGCTTGCTTTTTAAATAATTTCTCTTAATTTTTATATAAATTATTAGTTTGATGCGAGAAATTTCAATAATAAAATTTTAACACAATTTTTAAGTTTTGTCAATGAAGGCGGCAAAATAATTATTATCCGTATTTGCTGTCTTTTTTGTTACGCTTTTATCAAACTACAAAAATATTTATCGCCTGCTTTAAAGCCAAAAAGTGAACTTACATTCTCTATTCTCGCTCGCCGTCAAAATGCTTCTTTATAATTTCGGCGGTCTTTTTATTGATGCCATCAACCTCGCACAGCTCGTCAATCGTAGCGTTTTTTATTTTTTCAATACTTTTAAAATGCGTCAATAGCCTTGTACGCCTTTCTTTTCCTATACCTTTAATTTCTTCTAAACTGCTTAAATAACGGTTGCTTCGTAAGTTCCTGTGATAAGTGATTGCAAACCTGTGCGCTTCGTCGCGGATACGTTGCAACAGCTTCAACGCGTAGCTTGTTTTGGGAATAATTATTGGCTCGGATTCATTAATTCTGAACACTTCTTCGTTGCGTTCCGCCAAGGCTATCATCTCTATATTCACACCGGATTCAACCGCCGCTTTGTAGGCGGAAGACAGTTGCCCCTTGCCTCCGTCTACTACAATCAAGTCGGGTTTGTCCCCGAAATCCGATTCGCCAAAATGCGCTATTCTTCGCCCCAAAACCTCATTCATACTCTTATAGTCATCCGCGCCTTCAACCGTTCTTATCTTGAAACGTCTGTAAAGGCTTTTAACGGGGGCTCCGTCAATGAATACAACCATACTGGCTACTTTATCGACTCCGCTGATATTGCTTATATCGTAGCACTCTATCCGCTTAGGCGCGCGTTTCAAACCTACATAATCCCGCAACTGTTTTACCGCGCCGAATGTCATTTCATCCTTACGCGTTATTGTATCAACCGAGCGTTTTAAATAGTCCTCCGCGTTAATTATACAGTTGTCTAAAAGCTGCTTTTTGGTTGCGATTTTAGGACAAAAGATGTTCGCCTTGCGTTTATATTTTTCACCGATATATTCGCTGATTTGAGCGGAATCCTGCGGTTCGGTTTGTACAATTATCTCTTGCGGCAACGCTCTCGTTCCGTCATAATATTGCGTCAAAAATTCCGCTATGCATTCCGCTTCGTTAAAAGAAGAATCTGTTATTGAAAAGTTTTCAAGCGCAATAGTAACGCCGGCGCGTACTATCAACACGCAAATACAAGAATGCAGATTGTTGGTCGCGTAACCGAAAACGTCAAAATTGCTGTCGCGCGGAAAACTCGTCAATATTTTCTCGTTGAGTTTTTCCAGATTTTTCAGTCTGTCACGGTAAACCATCGCGTGTTCAAACCTTTCTTCGCCGGCGGCAAGCGTCATTTTTTCCGTCAAAATCTTGGCTATATCGGCGTCGTTACCTTCTAAAAACGCAATGGCTTTGTCAAGCTGGTTGCGGTATTCTTCCTTAGTAATATAACCCGCACACGCGCCGCTGCATAATCCAATGTGGTAATTTAAACATACTCTGTGATTTTTGTTCCAAGTATTGCCCGCGCAAGCTCTTACCAAATAAACACTCTTAATCAATTCAATCAGTTCTTTAATTCTTATTCCGCCGAAATAAGGCCCAAAATACTTTGCTCCGTCGTGTTTGCACCGACGCACTATTTCAAGCGCGGGATAAGGTTTTCTTAAGTCTATCCGGATGTACGGATGATGCTTGTCGTCTTTAAGCAAAATATTATAATGCGGCTTGTGCTTGTGTATCAGAGTCGCTTCCAAAGCCAAAGCGTCACGTTCGGAGTTAGTAATTATATAAGTAAAATCGCAAACATTACCGACCATCGCCATAACCTTATCGGGTTTTGGAGAGGCGTTAAAATATTGGCTGACCCTCGACGCCAACACTTTAGCTTTGCCGATATAAATAATGTCGGAGTTTTTATCAAGCATAATGTAAACTCCGCTTTTTTTGGGCAGCTCCGCAATTTTTTGTGAAAGCATTTCATTCATACTTTTATTATAATTATTTTAACTCTTTTTTGCAAGCCTTATTGCACTTTCTTTTCTTTTTCCTTTTTTCTTTTTGCTTTTTTCTTTTTATCTATTATAAATTATCAATAATAAGGTAACCGTTATAATTGCATAAATAATTTATTTTAATACTTATTTATTTTAATTCTATTTCTGAAAAATACAGCTATGAAACTTTTACTTTTTTAAAACAGCAAATTTATTAGTGATTATTTATGAATAAAAAATATATAATTATTCCATACTAATAACATAAAAATTGAAAGGAGAAAAAAAATGACTTTGACAGCTCTTATTATAGCTATTGCCGGCGGATTAAATTGGCTGCTAATCGGACTTGCTGATATCAATATTATTAATATGCTTTTCAGCGGTAACTTGTATTGGATAGCAAGAATAGTTTATGTTGTCGTCGGACTCTCAAGCTTATGGCTAATCGGCTATGCAATTAAAAGAAGCGGCCATATAGAAATTAACAGATAGTTAAAATAGCCAAGGTTTAAAATGCAAAAAAAATAACAGTTTCATTTTTTAGAAGCTGTTATTTTTTATTATGTAAATATATTATCAATTTTATAAGCGGTTTAATATCGTTGCGGCTATAAATAATAATCAACTGTATAAAATTTCTTTAATTCTGACAATTGATATCAAAATAATTTTATCCGCAAACTAATTGATTCAATTTAATTCTATTTACTCGGACTTGTGTCCGAGTACGGCTCGACATTCAGATATTGCATTGCTCCGATAAAAATATTGTAAGCAAGCTTTTCGCGGTATTCCGCAGTAGCAAGTAATTTTTCCTCTTCGGGATTTGACAGAAAGCCGCATTCAACAATAACGGACGGATATTCCGAACAATTCAACACATAATAATCTCCCGTCGCCGCTTCCCTCTTGGTGTTTAAAGCTGTTTTAAACGAAGCTTGTAAAAATCCTGCGAAAGCTTTTCCCGATTCACTACCCTTTTTATAGAAAACTTGCGCTCCGCTTTCGCTTGAAGAAGGATAACTGTTCATGTGGATACTAATCACCAAAGCGGGTTGCGCGTTGTTTATTATTTTTGAACGCGCTTGCATATCTTTCTGTTTTCGGTTTTTCGTAGCAAGCCCGTACAAGCCGTTATTGGACGACCGCGTCATTACAACGTCAATCCCTCTGTTCTCAAACTCTTCTTGAAGTTTTTTGCTGACTTGTAAATTCAATTCCGATTCGATTTTACCGCTAACACCGACTACACCTCCGTCTATACCTCCGTGTCCCGCGTCAATAACAACAGTAATTCCAAGACGCGGCGCAATATTAGCCGAAACCACCGCGCTGACTGCAAAGCATACACCGGTTATCAATATAATCCCCGCCAAAACCAAAGCGCAAATAATCAACACTTTTTTCTTTATTATTATAAACACATTTATTACTCCCGCAATATAATTAATATAATAAATGTGGATAACTATGTGGATAAGTGTATATATAATGTACATAACACTTAAAAATAGCTAACCTTACTTATTATTCGTATCGAAATATATAAAAACCGATATACTTTATACACAGAAATAATATGTTTACT
>JALQSN010000636.1:0-28969 GCA_023690525.1 Holotrichia oblita | reverse complement strand
GTTAAGAGCATCAATTGCGTCAATTGTACCCACTAAGCACCAAACAAGTTTTAAGTAAAATACCGACGCGTTTCGACAGCAACGCCATTATCAAGACGATAATAAAACTAACACACTACAGTTTTATTATCGCCTATGAATTTCTATTTACAGCGTATCTTGCTTTTCACCATAGCCAAGCATGTTTATAGTTAATTAAATTATTAATAAATTAAAAAAATAAAAATACTTAAATTCTTTATGCTCGATACAATTGACAATTGTCAAAATATAACAAAATCTGTAGACACAACAAAACCTGCGTAATATTCATATTAAACAAATATAATGAGAAAATATACATATGTATATAATCTTGCAGCTGCAAGATAATACACAAGAACCCTCGGCTTAAGTGCAATAAATTTTAAAACAAAATTTTTACTGTTAAACGAAGAAGTTGATGCTGTATTTTTCCAATACCGAATGTATTTTCTATAGTTGAAAACAGGACTTAATAAGCTTCAAGGAAACAGTAAACAAAATAGCGTGCTATTTAGAAAAATGAATTTTAAGCTGTGTAGACAATTCAGAAACATTGAAATAATAAACATTTCCGATACTTACCTACATTTAGTTCAAAATGTTACTCTAAAAATGTGCTTTTTATTTTCAACATTTCCTCATGATTCATGAGTAATTGTACTTTTTTTCAAAAAATAAAAAAATTAAGGAAAATTAATTATATCGAGTTTTATTTGCAAACAAAAGAACCATTCTTTGCGCTTATTTTTTAACGGTTATTTGTTTCAATTGTTTGTCGTAACTCTTACGCATTCGAACATTTCGTTTGTGGCACGTGATGCGAGTAATGTTGGTCTCCAATATCTCAATTGTAGCCGGCTTATCGATGTAGAGTTTAGACTTTACTTACTTTATCTCCAAAGGCAACAGTCGAGAGGTGTACTGTCACACGATCTAGTCGGCCAATTCAGCGATCCAAACAATAAATTAGCTGTTCACCGAATTCTCGGCAATAATGACATGATTTCACGGGCTGTGTGCCAAGTAGCACCCTCTTGTTAGAACTAAATTTCGTCGAGATTATGAACTTCAATTGACCGATGATTCCACCAGCCCATAAACCACACCAAACCGTTGTCTCGTCTTGCTTTTTAGTCAAAAATGTGGCAATTTTACTTACTGACTTTATTATTCATACAGAAGTACTCTTCATTACTCAATACAATTTTACCGCGAAAACAAAACTTCTTCAAGCTTTTCAAGGGCCTAAAGACTGAAACGATAACGATTCAAAAGGTTGGCCGCCTTCAATTATTGCACTAGCTGAATTTTGTACGCTTTTAAACCAAGCTTCTTACGTAAAACACACCAAGTTGTTGAGGACGGCGGAAATCAATTTATCACGGTCACTCTCAGCTACCGCCATTATATTTTCTTCTCTAGGTGCTGAATGTGGTCTAGTTGGTCGTGTATTATTCAGTAATGAAAATTGTATTTCACGTTTTGCGAAGTGTGTGTTCAGTAAACCGATTATATGGACCATAAGTTGCTCTAAGCGCACGAAACACATTCCTCGTAGAACGCTGATTTTCGTAATAAATAAGCTAAATTATTTGTAGACACTGTGCTGGACTAAGTCTTTCCATGACAAAATGTCAATCAATACTGAACAAAAATATCTAGAGTTTGATAGTTTAATCTGTAAAAATGCCTATATAAAAATCATTTAAATGAATTATCCATTATACATAACATAGGTACAAGAAAAATTAAATACAGAAAATTCCGGTATAATTGAGTAGGATTTAAACCTATCCCGGATTTTTTGTTAAATTATGATTCAGGGCAACACTTAACAACTTTGCCAAACTGAAATCTATAGTGTATTTTTCATAATTTGTAATTTGAGACACCATGTGTATTTATATATAATCCAATTTCGCTAGAAAAAAATCTATGATATAGTTACGATGACCGTGTTTTCAAAAAACAACTGTTGGTCTTGGTTCTACTTTCATATTTACAAATACATTTGTACTAGTTTAAAAATTGGAGCGAAATTAAACATAAATAAATCTTGGGGTACCACAAAACAGCTATGAAATGACTCCTATTATTATTTTTCTTTTAAAATTTGATCAAAATGTGTCAGTGACTACACGTATTAATTGTGAAATATGGCAGTCTCTATCCAAGCAGTTTGTCAAACGTGTGAAACATTAACATTTTATTTTTCATCTCAATTTCAGTCAAAGCTGGTGTTATAATAATGTAACCTGACGTAAAATGTTCATATATGTGCAATAATTTTTTTAAAGCGCAATGATAATATTAGTTTTAACGTAATTATTTCTTAAAATTTAAAAATTGTCCTCATTTGAGGAGTAAGTAGGTGGTCAGATATGATTTTCGCACGTTTGTAATTGTAAGTTCAATGAAAAGATGATTAATGACAAATTCACGATCTTCTACAGTTGTTATGAAGTATGCAATACGCACGAACATAAATGATGCGAGTACGTAAACGTTACTGACCGCTCGCCTTGATGCGGCAGCTCAGCCCCTCCATGTTGTTCTCCGCACTGCACTGAAACTTGCCTGTCTTTGCCGAGTCTACTCATACATAATAGACTATTTATTGCTATGACAACTACGAATGAATCCGCAGCTTTAAAAAGTCCAGAAGATGTAATTTCGGCTAAGGAATCCTTTTTCAGTTTGCGAATAAAACTAGAACTCCATCAGTAACTGCAAATTCTCTACCTTTTCACCTATTATGTAAAATAATTTGGTAAAATAAAACAAGTTTCAAATTTAAAACGAACAAATTTATTGAAAGAATATCCAAATAACTTACAGTTCGTATAATTTTTACTCTGGTTTCTCTGTAAAAATCATATAGGTACAAGGTAAATACATATATTAACAACGATGAGCAATAATCGGTAAACCTAGGGCACGTCAAAATATTACGAAATTAATTAACACATCCAATTTTTTAAATATACGCATTTAATGCTTTGTTTAAGTAAGATAAAAATAGTATACATTAAATTTACAGCAGTCTTTAAATATACAATAAGTCAAACAATATTATAAACTGCCGAAAATGGGAATAATTACAATATTTAAGCGATTGTTTTTCTAAAAAAGGAAGGATTAAGGAGCCCTCCAATTCATCGCCAGTCTATAACTATTATCTATATGGAACACATTTCTGGCAATATCTAAAATCTACATCCTATTTCTGTTAAACGAATCAATAGCGGTTGGAACTGATAGTTTTGGACTATCACTTATTGTCGAATACATGTTTTAATAAATTTACAAACAGTATTAAAGCTATATATAATGATTATTTAGAAAGCTATCGAATATTTCCTGTGTGATGCTTTTGTTGTAATATTTTGTTCTGCAAAAGAAGAAATATAGTAAAGTAAATAACCTTTAGTATGTTAATTATAATTTAAGTTATAGTTATGAAATACTGACGTCTAATCAGCAAATTGAGAAATTGACTTAAAACCACATCTTCATCACTCTTAATCTGACGATACATTCGACAACTTTCTAAACAATATCAGTTGCACACAAGTCGAATACCTCACGCAACACAACTATTACAACAAAAATAATTGTCATAAATGTTGATCATACACTTGCCTCTTCTACAGGAATTTAACAACAAAATTTAGCCGAGAAAACGTCTTGCAACAAGTATAATACAAAATCAAAATAAAAGATTGTAAACCCAGATTTATACTCTTAACTTCGCTAATAAAATAAACATGTAACACATAAACCTACGAAAACGAATAGGATATATGACCAACACTATATAAATACAATGTACACAATTCTCTCAAATAACCTTGTCTTTAGAGTAAATAAGTACGTAATTTTACTCTCTTAGCAAATAACAATAAATAAGAGCACGAAGATTTACACTAGCTTACAATACAATATAAATAAACTAAACAGATGTTATCAACAAATAGCAGTTCATTAATTTTATAGACCATAGCTTAAAGTTCAGATCAAACA
Organism: Holotrichia oblita; assembly: GCA_023690525.1. NCBI lineage: Eukaryota > Metazoa > Arthropoda > Insecta > Coleoptera > Scarabaeidae > Holotrichia > Holotrichia oblita. The sequence goes on along the minus strand of JALQSN010000636.1, from coordinate 24,922 downwards.
CGCTGTAACATTGACATTAATTAATTAAAAATACTGCAATAGATTTTGGTGAACTCGTTAAAGAACACTAGACTTTGAACCTGGTGAAATAACAACGACATAAACAAAGGTTTTTTTCAAAAGGAATAAACCTGTACTCAATTACAAAATTATATAGACAGTATATCTGCGAAAGAAATGGATATAATAAATAAAAAAAATTGTTGTAAAAATGCAAATATGTATTTCATGTCTAGTTAATTTACTTGTTTTAATTAAATAATTTAGACAAATACAATGAAACTAGTAAAGTAAGAAACGAATAAACGAATAGTCTATAAACGTTACTCTCAATTTTAAAAATTATCAGGATTAAAAAAGGAAATAGTGACACCATTTTGAAGAAAATAGTAAAATAGGCATGAATTTGATGATAGAGCTTAGTTGCAAGAAAACCAAGAAAATACACTGCTCAAAAAAATTAGGAGAACACTTTTCAAAACCTGTAACTTTTTAAATAATTGTTCTAAGCAAATTAAATTTGGTGTGCTTCAATGGCATATATTTAACTAAAGAAAATTAGAAAAACAAGTTTGCAATTCTTAGTAGTTACAATTAAAAATGTAAATTAATAACGCAAAACAAAATGAAAAAAAAATCAAAAATCTTTTGAATTGATTGCATTCTCAAGATAACAGGTGAATTCAGTTTTCAATCTTCATTGATTATAAGTAAAATGAGGCGTCCTTATTCAGCATGGCCACTCCATTCGACATGTTAGCAGAGATCTTGAGGTTTCCCCTTCTGCTATTCAGCGTTTATGAAATCAGTTTCGGGAGACTGGCCAATGTCAGAAGAGCTGGACATGGTCGAAATCGATAAACTACTCAAAATCAAGACCGATTTATTGTCCTTTCCTCTCTGCGTAAGCGTATTGCCACAGAAAGGAAGCTGCTAAACGACCTAAGACAAGCACATGGAATAGAAATTTCTGATCAAACTCTTAGAGACAGATTAAAAGAAGTGAATTTGAAACCAGAAAGACCTGTCCGCGCACCACGCTTTACGCAGCATCAGAAGGCAGCGCGAATGAGGTTTGCTCTGGATCACAGAGATTGGCAACTTCATCACTGGACGCCTCTACTGTTTACAGACGAGTCCAGATTTCGCTTAACTCATTGCGACGATCGAGTGCGTGTATATAGACGTCCTGGTGAATGCTACTCCGTCGTTACTATACAGGAAGTAGATAGATTTGGTATTGGATCTGTGATTGTTTGGGCTGGAATCGGTGTAGACAACAGAACTGATCTTGTTGTGATTCCTAATAGACTAAATACAATGAATTACATCGAAATCGATGTCTTGGAGGACGAGGTGATGCCATACCACCAGCATCACCAGAATTTTTTTACAGGAACGTGAAATTCAGGTCATGGAATAGCTGGCGTTAAGTCCTGACCTGAGCCTTATTGAACACGTGTGGGATCTGCTTGACCGACGTGTTCGCAAGCGCCCTAATCCACCACTAACCATACAGGAACTGACATAAGCCCTCATCGAGGGATAGGAAAGCATACCTCACGAATATCTTCGCAGACTAGCGCGAATCATGCCACGCAGGTGTGAGGAAGCGATTCGTGCTCATGGAGGACATACACGGCCTTAAATCTCACCAATCTACAGAAAACACTACTCTCATCGATACTCTGACAGTTGTTTCCATTTTGTTTTGTGCTATTAATTTACATTTTTAAGTGTAACTTAGAAGTAACTAAGAGTTGTAAAATTGTTGTTGTCATTTTCTTTGGTCAAATATACGCCGTTGAAGTATACCAAATTTGATTTTCCTTGACCTCTTATTTAAAAAGTTACAGGTTTTGAAAAACTGTTCCCCTAATTTTTTTGAGCAGTATATGTCAATACTATCTGAACTTTTCTAGTACATCTAATGAAAAACATAAAAGCTTCCGAAGAATATTATAGAAAACTGTACAAACGAGTGATTTGCAATAATAAGAAATAATAAGTAATCAAATTGTATTAGGCAGTAATGCTTATTTGTTATTAAAAAAAACTCAATCGAACAGATAATATGGACTTCAATAAACTAAGCGAATGTTGCAAAGCAGTTGAAATTGCCAGACCAAATGTTCCGAAAAAGGGTTGATATAATATTACATGATAAAAATAAAATTACATTATACCCTAAGAATATTCTGCCTTTTATAAAAAATATAATAAATGTAAAAAATTAGTGTATATTTAACAAAATTAGGTTATATTTATAAATTAGCACAAAGAAATGTAATAAAATTAAATATTGAATGTAAAAATATTGACAGCAAAAACGACTTTTTAATTGTTAAAACATAATATTACTAATCCCCTTTTTTTAGATATAAAACTAAATTTAAAAAATAAATTGGTTTAATAAAAGAATATAGTAATTTCCACGAACTTTTCGGAAATATTAAAAAAAATGCGATTGAAGACCTCGACATACTAATAAACGCACTTAGATTCAACAAAACTAAAATCGTTATGAATATTATTAAGTATAAAACAAGTTGGCATAGAAAAAACATAAAAATGTGTGGTAAAATCTGGTCAACTTTTGGTATCAGTAAAAATTGTAGATATACTTCAGGAAACGTCTTGCTTCAAGTTGGTTCAAGCTTTAATTCAATTTCACCAAGAATTGGTTTGATCTATAATTCGGTTATACAACTCGTAATAGCACAAATTATGAGTTACTGTGTTTAACCTACAAAAATTATTATTTATAATGTGTGCCCGTCTCTTAGTGATTATTTGGTTTTGTAGTAAACATTTTTAATAAGAAACTGATAAGCAGACACCGAAATGTATGTTAAATGCCGCCTAACTATCTGTTATGGACAATTTACAACCTATTACAATAAAACACAAGATGACTAAATGATAAACCATTCTGTTAGGATATGATTTTCCTAGAGCAATTTTTTCAAAGAACCAGTAAGACAAACCTAAACCTAAACAACCTAAATATGTTGTTATTTATATCAAATGAAGCTCAATCGGGGTACTAACTGTAACAATTACCATATAAAATGAATATTGTAACGCGTACAATTATACAATAAGAGAAAAAAAATCACAGCTACTATTCTAAAACTAAAAACATACAGCAGTACTTGACGAAAAGAAGAGAAAGAGGCACTAAAATTTCAGAAAATTCCAAAAATGAAGGCATTTCTTTGAAATAAATTATATAAGAACATTTCGAATATTTCAGTTAAATTTGAAGTAGCAGTATTATGAAATAAACCCACGTACATATACATATTCCACTTGTAGGTTAAATAAAACAGCAATTAATTAAAAATCAATAATTAATTGCTGTTTTATTCGACCTACAAATGGAAATATATTTGAAATTAGAAGACTTACAGGTCATAATATAAATTATAAAATTATTATTATTAATTACGATAAATAAACCTAAATAATTCTCTGGTTAAATATCCTTTAAAGAAAGGAATAGAATATATATTACGTAGGAAAACTGTATGAGATAAAAGCTGGTGAATATCTTGTTAATTTTTTAAAGACTGCTAATATAGGTACATATGAATAAAGCAAAAAAAAGAGGAAACATAAAATTGCTTCCAAGTGGCTGTAACTTGGCTTATAGAAAAAACCAGCACCAGTATAATACTTAGAGAATTTACCTGTAAAACAAAATCAGATTTTTTAATTTGGTTCGAACAGAAATCGATCGCAAAACTTGGATTTTTTTTATATTCCCCATAAAAAAATCACAGCTCAATGTTAATTTTTTCTGTATAGTGCATTTAAGTACCTATGGATGTATGTTTCCTCAAAAAATTAAACGTGACTTGAAAATTTATCAGTTTAGATAGACATCGAGGAGTATTTTAACAACTTTTCGTCATAAAACATGCACTAATACTACAATATTTAGTCTGGTAGTGGCTTTTGTTTCAATAACCTAAGGTTAAGTATGTATTAAGTTATTGCAAACTCCAGCAAATACAAAAGTTATCACGCACCTTTGAACAACCACTTGTAAACCAGATACAATAAAAAATTTATAGAATATCAAATTTTCAAAACTTTTTTTTCCAAAATGATCTTATTCAGAGATGGTCCCGCAATCAATTATTGTTTTTTTAATCACTTAGAATTTTTACAAATCTTTTTACAAATTATATTTTGTTAGGTAGCTGTTGCCTCCTACCATACGCCTAGTCAAACGTTTGTTAGGCTTATAAAACAAATTTATGACAATTTTCGAAATCAGTATAGTACATTGTGAAATAAAAACAATTATCATTGATTAAAAAAATATACTATGAAAGATATAAATTTAAGCAGCCTTGAATAGACTTCCCACTGTGGTATTTTTGATAAAATTGATTTAGTGAATGGAATTATTTTAAAATAGAAAATGCTACAAATATGGTACATTCGATACAGAAAGCGCAACAATTTCATGAAAATTGCACATTTTAAACTATGCCGTCAGTAAAATACACGGATAAAAAATTATACTAATACGATGGAAACTACTTTCAGTTAGAGCAAATCTGCAGCATTCTGACAAAAAGAAAAAAGACATTTATCAGAATTTATCACACACTCACTTGAACCTTTTGATTTTTTACTAAATACTTAAGATTGATAACAATACCTATAGAGCGTTTTCTTTTGAAACAATTTCATCTCATAACTTTTAAAACAATTACAATCACAAAACTGCAACCAAACAGAAATACAAATTCCTGTATCACCTTTATTAGAAGGAATACTGCCCTACGGCGCTAAGAGTCATTTATCATTTATCAATATTGTAGCCAATGTTTTCGGCAACGACTGCTGACCATTTCCAAAGATTTATTGGAAAGAGAGTACGAAAAACATTGTCATACGTACAGCAAATAATCAAATGAAACATTAAACGTGTTAATGGAAGTAGAAAGAAGAATAATGAAAATTGTTGACATTAATCTAAATTAAAAAACCACTTCCTCAATATCAATAAATATCCATGAAAATTTTGGTAGGCAAAGTTAATTATAGAATGGAAATTAGATATGTATATGCACACATTTCCAATTGTGCATTGTATATTACCGCTATATAATAAAGATAACAGTAACTGTTTAAAAAACATGATTTACCAATGTAACAAGATGAGTTGTCCTATAATGACAAATTGGAAGTAAAATTCAATCAAGAATAGTGCTTTGTTTTAAAGTAATGCCTACAAATTTCCAAAGTTAAGTTTCCCATAAAAACCACAAAAATTCTTTTTAAAAAATTACACCCAACCTTTTAAAAATATATACCTAAGTGCCTACAATAAGATGCATTAAAAAATCATTAAAATTATCCAATATTACTCAAGTTATTTTTAGTATCAAAGAATTAATAAAACATTCTGTAGCATATTGCCGCTACTCAAGAATGTATTGTATGCAGGTTGGAACTTTAAAAAATCCCCGTTGAATTGCAACACATTAGCCTTGAAAGCTCGTAAATAAATATGTTTAGGAAAAAAAACAGCGACACTTAATAACATTTATCATTGAATGCCTATCGTTTGTCAGAAGTTAGCATGGACTTTAAACACAAAATAGGTATTTAAATAGGAGAAATGCTAATAAATAGCCTTCGCGACCTAAAAATTCCTTATGATTGATTCGTAACAGAAAGCTAATATACTACGATATACAATTTTATCAAACAAATAGAAACATGGGCTTTTGAAAAAATAACCGGGTGATAAATTTACCGTTCCACAATCATTATATTATTTCATTACAATTTTGTTTAGAGTTTTAAACAACACAAAATCGATCGAAAAAGAAATAGTGGGGAAATAAGAAATTTACCGTTTCACAATTATTAGATTTCGTTACAGTTCTTTGTAGTTCGTTAAAAAGTGCGTTGATATTGCCTCTATAAGTAATCTCCAATCTTATTACATATAATTGATTTAAAAAGTCCCAATGGCACTTAAAACGCAGCAGAACGCTTTCATATTGATAACGCATTTTAATGAAACACGAAATGCAGATGGAACATGACGTTCGGCTTCGCAATCTTGTTTGCATTAATTCGATTTATTAATGAAGAATTTTCGATGCACGTATTGATTAGGAAACATTTGACGACCGCACGTACTTCACTACAAAACGGATAAAATTCGCAGGTGGTCTCGCTAATTTGACATATCCGTTCGCTCATTGCTCCCACAAAATCATTCACAGAATTAGTACCAAAAGCTAATGCCTTAAAAATTGTTACGGATTGCATGTGAATATTGTAAGTAATCTGTGATAAGTTCCATGCAACTTTCATTATAGAATTTATATCTCACAAAAAGAAAGCTGAACAAGTTATTTTAGAACATTAGTTGTTAAACAATCACTCCTTACTCCGTAGCTGTTGTTTTATGCGCCACAGTAGTGATATTACCATCTATTAGCCCCTAAAAGCCTATATCTAGGTGTTTAATGTAGAAATATGGATTTTGATGGAGAAGGTCCAAATACCGACCAGAGTCTAAAATCCAACTACCATGGTTTCATGTACTGGGAAATCCTGTAGCTATCCGCAAAAAATATGAAACCGTGCTCCAATATGAAGTACCTAGTTGTTTTGTGGAAACCTCAGTTTGGATCGCTCACATGTGGCAGTACATTGATTCAAAAGTCTTTCAAGTAGATATGTGTTCTTAATTTTACTAATGATTAAATTCTATTATAATTTATTCGCCAATCTCTCGTTCTAGATCGTACATAACTATAACAATCAAACCTTGTATTGGTTTAAATTTCTACACCACCAATAGTGTAAAGTTCGACTAATAACCAAAATTTAAATCAAACTTCTAAAGAAGCGACTTTTTGTTTCAGAATACCTAAAACAAAGACCAAATACCTCAAAACCTCTAACACTTTCGTTGTACATTTCGAGATTCTAACAAAAAAGTTGTCACCTTATAGATTAATGACTGCAAAATTGAGAAGAAAGCTATTAAAAAAACAGCTAGCTGCTTATTTACTTCACATGGAAGCAGGGTTTTACTTTAGAGGATCTACGACGAATTCAACTTGCATGAGTTGATATATTTCTGTAACAGCAAGATTCACTGCCTCTATGAAAACTATATGGGACTTCCTCTTCTCGCGCCTTGGAGTTGAACAGAGAAAATATCAGAATTTTTCTCCAATTGTTACAAGAAGCATGTGCCAAACACAAGTATCTAACTGATAGCTCTCGAATATACAACGTAAAGGTAACCGGCCTCACTACTATATAAAGTAAAATTTCGTACATAATCTAAAGATAAACGTCAAATCTCGACAATAACACTATCGTCATTTAAAATCATTCTTTAAATAACAATATGCAATAAATTGCATTCGGAAATACTCCAAATCGCAATTACCGGGATTTTAAAGACTGAACAAGAACGATTTCATAGTTTAGATATTTAACAAAATACTGTTGTAATCAAATGTTATTCTTTAACAGCATTATGTATAATAGAACTTTGGTAAGTTTATTTCAACGTCCCTACATAGACATATTGCATATTGATTGGTTTTTAAAATTTCATTTGACTCTTGTAATAACATTACTGCTACAGCATCCATACTACCTTATCTCAATGATTTTTTTTAATTTTGTGATAAAATGCACAAATTAGTTAGCAAGCAATAACAATAACAAGGACTATGAAAATGCTCTTTACTTTGTGAAAACTTCTAAAATAAGTAAAATTTTAAACAGTTTCTTTCTCAAGACTTCTTTTCACCCACTTCTTTGACTTTGGCCACTCTTACAGTATACGCCTCGTATAGCAGCTACAATTTTATAGAAATCCAAAAATATGAATAAAACAAACAGTTGAAGGTCAAACTTTTTAAAAAGTATTTTATTCAAAATTTCATTCCATCATCACCTTTTTTGTTCAATTTTAGACGTCTCACTAATAATTTTTGTAAGGATTCCTACTCAAAATGAAATTAAACATGTTTGAGCAAACAGCAGTGATATTCTATCTGAATCAGTACCTAATAATTTTAGCTGTAGCAATAACTCTTATTTCATTGCAATAACAATTACGAACGTATTCTTATATACTTATAACAAAATAAATCAGATACAGCATAAAATAAAATGTTACCTATTTTTATTAAATCAAAAAACCAATTAAAATTAAAGTAATTCCAACATTAAATTATATTTGGGTTATTGTTAACTAAGTGAATACATTATTTCTTAATCATTCTAACAAAACAAAAATCTATTGAAGCATGAATATGGATCTTAATATATGACAATTTTGACATAAACTGAATAAACTGCTATTTGAGTTAACAACTGTTACATACAAACTAAAAATATGAACACATTTTGTACACAATTATACATTTATATAGTAAAATCACATACCTACTACTTACATCGAAAATATCTGTTTATTAAAATGAAGACAATGGAAGGCTCCTTACTGCAATTGTAAATAACAGAGTTTGAAATTCAATAATCTGGCTACTGGTGGCAGTGGTCATTATAGGAATTCTGGTAAAATCGAAGTCGATCCAATCCAGTGATATAAACCAACGGCAGTAAATTTATTAGTAGTGGTAAATCTTCTACATTGTTGATAAACAAATTGTTATGACGTCACCATGTCAACGCACCTCGAGTCAGTGACACGCTATTTCGAACACACTGTACACTAGAAAAAAAACCCTTATGCGCAAGGGTAAAGAGATATTCACCGTGCATCCATGCTACTTTCCGATTGCGAACCGTGATCTGAAGAACTAGAACTAGAAACTGTCTCTGCTGATTTGATTTTTGGCTTGTACTCGGTAATAACAACGGTAACACTGTTAACGGTAACTTCCCTCGTCTGTGCAGAACTTCTATCGACGTTTTTTAGTCTCGGCGGATGTCTACGTTTTTTCAGCGATCTTTTGTCTTTTTCTCTCGTTTCGGGTTACTTGTGGCGGGTAAAAATTGACTTGCTACTTGCTGCGCTACTAATTGAGGATTTATTCGAGGTTTTCTCGTCGAAGTACCTTTTCGAACGTCACACATCAAACATTTAAACGCTTCTGCGGTATTCCTATACGTACACACACTACAATCCCAGAAATTATCTTCGACAACTTTAGCTTGACGTTTTGTTCTACGTATGGGACTCTTTTTATGATCCATTTTGGCACTAAAGCGCTAAAATCTACACATTACATGTAAACTGACGTCTACAAAATTTGTCTGTCGCCATGTTTAGTTTGCCGTAGTTATTGCTTTTGCCGCTTGATGGTGAAGAGGGCGCTGAGTTGAAAAACGTACAAGTGCGTTCAACCCGCACAATCTAGCAACTAACGCTGTTAAATTCGCTGCTTGAACGAGTTATCAAACATTAAAAAACGTAAAATACTAATAATTTGCAACATACTAATTCCTAAATAGAATATAGACCCCATTAACACTCAATGTTGTATTATTTGTTTCTAAAGCAGCGTTCACCGCTAAACCAGTTTAATAGAAACAATAACAAATTGCTCTTTGCAGTAAAAAAAAATACGTTTTTAATTTCAAACAATTGTAAATTTAATAAGGTTAATTAATAATGACTATCGCTTTCATCTAGGTGTTTTATTATTTCTTATGCCAGGAAATATTAACTTTTTGTGTTTCTTTGACATTTATTTTTTCATTTTATTCAGAATTTGACTGTTTCAATAAAAACATCTCATCTTTTCTAGCTTCTAGTCCTTTTCTTTCCACTTTCAAATGGAGTTTTTATATACGCGAATTTTATTTTCTTTGATAGTAGCAATTTGTTGACCTCACTTAATATTTTTGAAGTAGCTGCTTCCTAAATTTGAAAGTTCTTCTATTTTGTGTATATAAAACATTTGACAAATATAAGTAAATTTTACCTGAATTTTCTTAAAATGCAACTCACGCTAAAAGGAAAACTTCTGCATAAATTGGAGACATTGCTATTTGAAATAAAACACAATTATTATAAAGAACTTCAAAGCACTAGCCACAAGAGATAGCTTCTTAACCTTCGGAAAAGTAAATAATTTTAGCTCTATTAATAACCCTAACAATTGGTAGTCAAAGCGCAAGTTAATATTCCTGTTTCGAAAAACCAAAATTGGGAATATTTAATACATTAGCGTAGTTTACGCAAAACAAATACATCTTCTATCTTCTTTATTTAAAACGTTGATAAATCTAAAATTTTTATGTTTCTAGTATTACCTATTTATCAAGAATATGCAATAATAAAATAGAATCTCATAAAAATTACAGTACAATACAGTAAGCCATCATTGTAGCCTCATTGTAATACAGGAAGATCTCCATCTAAGTTAATGTTTAACAGAGAAGTATCCAAGTATGCATAAAAATGTTCTAGAACTTGACACAGGCTCAAGGGTTCAATGCTGGAATTGCCGCAAAACTTCTAAGTAGAAACACGGACATATTACATAACGTATTGGTAAACTACATTATTTAATCAAACACCTACCTCAAGTGAAGGCTATAATTTCTTTAATGATGAAAATTCTACAAATAATGAAGTGACAAAAACAGCTAGTTTTCGCTTTTCAAAATATAATTAGTACATACAGAAATTACGTTCTTACTTTGTAAAACCTTTCTTGGAATTTGATTGAGGGCTACATGGACTACGTTTTAATTTTTTTATACAGGATGATCGGAGCAGTCAGTGACGACTATTTTACTCAACAGTTTAGCATATTTAGTGATGCACTTAGTTTTTTAGTATTCATTTCGTAGGCTACGTAACAGTAATATTATGACAGATATTTTTAATAACCATCTGTATACCATTTATAATTGTACAGAAGTAATAAGCTCAATTTAAATTTGTATTGTAAACAGTTTTAACATAACAGGACCTTTCAACAAATAACAACATAAAATACGCAACAAAAAGAGTTTTAAAAAGACAAGTAAATGCGTGAACTAGGAAATGCACATTGTAAATGTAGTGTTATTAAATTCATTAATTTATTTTTCGAAATGTCTTCCGTTTTGGTCGAAATAATTACGAACACGTTTTTTAAATGATTGTTCAACATTTCTCAGCGTGATTGGGCTGATTTCTTGAAACGCTAAGATAATTCACTGACACATATAGTATATCTTCTCAGCTGAATTTTGTTACAAAATAGAAAGTAATTACATTTTTTTATAAAAGTATTGGGAACAAATGTTATGTTTATAATACAAATTTAAATTAACGTTATTACTTGTGTATAATTATAAATGGTACAAGTGGTTATTAAATATATCTGTCATAATATTATTGTTACGTAGCTTACTTTGTGCAAATTGAAGTGGTCTGTTTCGACAGTAGCAGAAGAAATAGACATTTTTCTCTAAAACGATTGAAGATAAATGGGAACATTCTGATATCAAAAGAAACAGAATTTAATTTTACATCCAACCCTCTAAACAGATATAGGATGTCCCATTTAAAGAAAAAAACAGAGTTATTGGCATTTAAATGATTCCAAATGTTGGCGCCAGTAACTGTATGTCAACAAAAGGATCGAAACATGTTAATATAAGAAATAGTAAAGCAATTCAAGACGTATCAAATTGCGTAAGCCAAAAGTTTCTACCTTTCTTAGTTTTAATCCTGTAGCTCATTAACGAGAGCGCTGCAATTGCAAAATTTTTGATAAAATATTTATTTTCTCGAAAACAAAAGCACATAGGTCTAGGAAGGTCTTAATAAAAGTTACTTAAAATATCATGCAGAATATAAAAAAATGATAATATATACGCTGATCCATTTAAAGAAATAAAGTTACATGCGCTTTTTCTATAATTGGGACACCCTGTATATTATGCATCGTATAATTAGAGACAACTTTTATTTGAATTTTTTTTTCTCTATAGTGTAAAATAAACAAATTGTTAAAGAAACAACCTCAGCTGGGACACCCTGTATATATATATACACATATATACAGGGTGAGGCATTAGTGCGTCAAAGCTCAATATATCCCTTAATATTGCAGATATCAAAAAACTTTATGTACAAGAATCATAGACAGTCTTAAGCTACAATTTTAAAATTAATTTCATATATACAGGGTGTTTTATATCGCTAGGGTGGACCAAACATACATTTTCTTAAATGGAACACACTATATATTATTTCAAATTTGGATTAAGCCCATCTTCCTCGTTGTTTCAATATCAGGTTTCATTGAGTTATACCGAGTATTTCAGAAGTTATGGTCAATTTTGTGTGAAAATCGTTACGTATTTAACGTCCTGTGTATTCCACACGAAACAGCTTGAAATTATTTTTTTACTGGAATAACTTTTTATACTGTTACACTTTTATAACGCACCACTTCGTTATCCCAATATTACGAAAACTGTGTACAGGGCGATTCAAAACACAAATGCATTATTTTCTGATTTTTTTAAATCGAACACTCTGTATTTTATATTAAGAAAGGGAAGAATACTTGATATACTTTCATTTTCATTAACCATTTCCTATATCTAAAATGGTTAGTTTCTGAGATATTTAATGATTTTTTAAAAAATGTGAGCATTTTGGCAATAATTGGAATATAATACATTAGCCATGAAATAATCTTATTAAAATAATAAAAATTAACTACAAAATAAAAAACTTATACCGATAATTAATATTTTACCATTTTAGCCAAAGTTTAAATACAACAAGGTTCACAATAAATGCTCAAAATGTCCTCCAAAAACATCAATACAACATTGCAGCCGTCTTTCGAATGATCGACTTACATTTCTTAACATTTCTGTATTAATGCTATGGAACGCTTGTCTTATTCTATTCTTCATATCATCTTGCGTAGATGCCGGTGTTTTATACACAAAGTCTTTTACATTACCCCACATGAAAAAGTCAATTTTAGTTAGCTCTGGGGATCGGGCTGGCCATGTAGTTGGTCCTCCTCTCCCTATCCACCTTGCACAGGAAAATGTGTATTTAAGTAATTATGAATCGTCACGTAAATACCTACCACATATTTTGACGAATATTGATGGGAACATTTACCAGCAATAATGGTAAATGGTTTTCTAAGAAGTCTAAATAAACCTGACCATTGACTCGACCTGTGAAAAAATGTGGTCCAATTACGTAGTCTCCAATTATTCCACCCTATACATTCAAAGACCACCTATTTTGACTATAATTTCCTACAAAATAGGGATTACTTGTAGCATAATTTCCATTTTTTTTATGAAATGTAGCTTCATCTCCAAAAAGAACAAAATTAAAGAAATATCTTTGGTTGCGAATCTGTTGTTAAGCCCATTCGCAAAAGCAACTCTACGGGCCAAGTCATCGTCGACTAACTCTTGATGCACTCGCATACAATATGGATGAAATTTATTTTTACAGAGTATTCTTCGGACAGCCTTTTGACTAATATCTTGTTACCGCGAGATTTCTCTGATACTAATATGTGGATTGTCCGTAACTGCAAGAACCACATTGAATTCTTTTTCCTCGGTAAGAACAGTTTTTGCTCTTTCATGGTTTTCATATATTACAGGACCTGCCCGAGTAAAGCGATCCATTAACCTTTCCAGCGTTATTGTTTCAGGTTGTCGTCGGGCAGGATATCTCTCCTGGTAAATTCGTTTAGCAAGTAGACAATTTTTCATGCACTCTCCTAGTACCCATATCATGTCTGTCAATTCTTCAGCAGAAAAATTCATTTTAAAGAGTAATTAAATTTGCAAAATCTAACAAACTATACTAACAAATAAAACTAACTTAACTGATAAATAATATGATTCAGACTCTTCTAATGTCACTTTTTCATGGCTAATGTATTATATTCCAATTATTGCCAAAATGCTCACATTTCTTTAAAAATCATTAAATATCTCAGAAACTAACCATTTTAGATATAGGGAATAGTTAATGAAAATGAAAGTATATCAAGTATTCTTCCCTTTCTTAATATAAAATACAGAGTGCTCCATTAAAAAAAAATTAGAAAATAATGCATTTGTGTTTTGAATCGCCCTGTACACAGTTTTCGTAATATTGGGAAAACACCACTTCGTTATAAAAGTGTAACAGTATAAAAAAGTTATTCCAGTAAAAATATAATTTCAAGCTGTTTCGTATGGAATACACGGCACGTTAAATACGCAACGATTTTCACACAAAATTGACCAATGAAACCTTAACTATTGAAAGAACGAGGAAGCTAGGCTTAATCCAAATTTGAAATAATATATAGTGTGTTCCATTTAAGAGAATGTATGTTTGGTTCACCCTAGCGATATAAAACACCCTGTATATATGAAATTAATTTTAAAATGTGTAGCTTAATACCGTCTATGATTCTTGTACATAAAGTTTTTTGATATCTTCAATAATAAGGGATATATTGAGCTTTGACGCACTAATGCCTCACCCTGGTATAGAGTATATTTATAAAATAATCCCATTTTTCTACTTTTAATCATATACTTTCTCCTTGACATTTTTCAAAACGTGTTTCCTGTTTTTGAAATATATCGTTGCACTTTTCAACGCAGGCACTTTAAATTTAACCAACTGTGGAAATATAAAGGTAATTCGATCATTATGTACTGCTAACTGTTCACATTATGGTTCTGTTATACAAGCCCGCTAATAAATTTAATTAGCGAAAATTGTAGAGATAACGAGTTTAATTAGAAAGCATACTGAAAATGAGGCGGACATAAAAGTAATGATAAAAAACACTAATTGGAACTTTTAGTAATTTAGATATGCGCAACCGAAAATTCAAGAACTAAAAATTAATACTGATTTGGTTAAAGTTTTAATTGAAGAAAATGTATGCGAAAAGAACTAAATACTAAATTTGAAGTTTCCTTCAGTATTTTGCGAAAATATGATAAACTCAACGGATTTCGATTATTGGTATGAGTGGTATACACTGTTTATAACATAAGGATATAAAAACGGTAAAAACCAAGTTGAATATTCTAATAAATACAGGAAAAAATCACGAGCATCTACATAATATTATTTTTCTATTATCTATTATTTTTTATCAGGAATATAAAAAAAAGATAAATTGTGTTATTTTTCCTGGACTTATTTTGAAAGATATTCCCATTACAAGCCCATACTTTTAATTCTGTTTATCATATTATACTATTATACCAGCTTTTCTGCAGCTTTTCTGGCTGACACTTCGTTCGCATATACTGTAAGATTTGTACAGTTTTTACGTTTTAAGAAAATTTATGTTATCACGTCCATTGTTCATGTATAAATTAACAAACTGTGCAATACACATCATAAAATATTATTTCCTGTATAAACTTTGCCACTATCGCGGAGATTAAATTTTAAAAACCGCCGCACACCGTTATTTTGTCCAAAAGCATTAATACGAAGTTTTAAGTAAATTTCACAATAAAAATATTATTTTCCATACAAACTAATTGAGATTGAATTTACCAAAAAATGAACGCTAAAACACGTGTTTCATTTATTGTGCTTTTTTTATTTTTTTTTTTGTAGGAAGCTATCACTGCAACTGTCGCGATGTAGTTGTGTGTGTGTAATTTGTGTTCAAAATAGCTTTGTGACAGCATCATACCGCCTTTTATAATGCCGCGCTGTTAATCACTTTACTCCCAACAGCGTACGGTAAGTCGATTCGGATGTCAACTGTTTGTGAAAATGTCACCGTCCCACCAGAAAATTGAAACCTGGCTCCTATCGTCCCGCCACAACAATAATCAGCCGCCTAACCACTGCGACTATCGACTCCTTAAAAAGCCTGTGCGAAAAAGCACTTATACCAGACTTCAAGAAAACTTGACCATAAAAATATCTTTTCTATACAAACCTTGCCACCCTCTTTCACCAGCTTAGAGGTTGAACTTAAAAAAAATACTAAAGCAAAACTTTAGTTAATTATGACAAAGATCATTAGTACCAAGTTTCAAGTAAATTTGTCCACACACATATATTTTTTAAGTTCTTCATATATAACTTTGCCATTTGGTTTGGAATGACAAAGTTTGTATGGAAAATAGCGTTTTTATGGTCAAATTTACTTGAAATTTGATATTTATGTTCTTTGGCGTAATTCATGAAACTCGTGTTTCGGCATTTTATCAAATTCAACCCCTGAGCAGGTGAAACAGCCTGAAAGAGGATGAAAGGGAGTGGGAACGTTTATGTACTAAATAATATTTTTCTGATCAAATTAATAAACAATTAATGAAACATATGTTTCGGCATCTTTTTCAAATTCAAGTATATGGAGTATATAATAAATGTAAGTTGTAACTACATCTGGAAATACCAATAGAATATACCAATATTAGAAATAAAGCTAAAGGAAAAAAAATCACCAGTAAAATAGGTATGAAGCAATTCAAAATAAGGATGATTGTCTTTCTTTTCTTCTGTCTAACTGAGCTATAAATATAATCATCAATCAGATTTAATGTCAAACTGAAAATAATTCTTAGAAATCAAGATCGACACAAAATCTACACCTAAAATGAAAGTTTTCCTGTGCAATAAAGAGGTATAATTTCAAGACACTATAATATATAGGGTGTAGCCACCAAACCTTCGGTTGTTTTGCGAATGTTTTGCAGTTATAGTCCCCTTTGTATCTCATTAGTGTTTAAAACGATAGGTTAACTTATCTTGAAATTAAGTTTCTCTAAGTATTATTTCTTTGGCTCTTTGTATCACAACATTTGCTTAATAAATTGCTATTTAGCGTTGTTTGTTACAACTTGTTTTTCATTACTAAGTGTTTTTTCCATCAGCATCTAACTCCAATATTTCTTAACAAATACATTAAAATATTTTTAATAGATTTCTATTTAATGTTTGTAGTTACTGTTTAATATTCTAGTTTCTATATTTATTTATAAATTATTTACATATCAACCAAACATATAGAAATATTATTTCACATTCCGACTACCGATTTGGATGTTCGATTGCATTGTAAACTTATAGTAATCATATTCTGAAGAGTCCATCTAACTTCAGAGAATATTGAGATTTGCGATCCATAGTGCCATCAGTTGCTTAGCTTTTATATAATTTTGGATCTGCATTTGGCTTTCGTAGTTATTATGAAATGCTTTCGAGTTTCATAATCAAAGGCTCTTTTTATCAGTGTTAGCAATATGAAATGGAAGCATAAACCTCAGCTGCCATTTAATATACGCTTTAAATACATGTAATAGATATGCTGCACAAACAACTTCTATATAAAATAACATTAAACAAATTTAATTTGCGTTTGCAGTATAATAAATGACCTAATTGCAGTATACTTTAATGGCACATATAGTTTGGGCAGTTATTGTATTTCGTAATTGTAAATTGTTTGTGACTAATATTTTTAAGTATGCGTTGATTGATATAGCCTCTAAATTCATATTGCGAAGATAAAATTGCATATTTTTATGCCATTGCAAATCTTATGTTACTTTTAAAAGAAAAACAACTAAATCGTTAAATCCGATATTTCCTTTATTGAACTATTTTTTTAATGTTGTGTAAATCACAAATTTAAAATAGAATTAATAAAGAATAATCAAATTATTCTTCAAAACAACAATTATCCCATACATATGTATATACCATCTCTCATGAAAATGATATACTACATAATATATTGAGAATGCAACTACATATCACACAGAATAACAGAATGTAGATATGACTATACAGAGTTCCCATAATGCATGTCTTGTCTAATTCCAACACTTTTGATTTTGAAAAACCAAAATTCTAAAAACTAAAAATTATTGAAAGATCGGTTGTTCAAATTAAATTACACAAAAATAGTATGAATCTCAAATATAACCTACGTCGTTTATACAACACAAAACAAAATTAATCGTTTACAATAAGTACACAATTCATAATATTAAATTCATATAAAATCAAAGAAAATAATAAAAATAAAAGAGTAGACATCATATTCGTTAAAGATAAATTACCCGAGATCTTAGTGTCTGCCCGGCCTCGCAACAACACCATGTGTTTCGTTTATGCCAAAACAAAATTGCCTATAGTTACGAAAGTTTCTTACTTAGCAAACTGTTAACAACAACAACGCAATTATAACTGCTGCTTTACATGACACTCGAAGTTCTTCATCTGATCACTTGGTGCAAAAGTAGAACACTAAACACAAAACATCAAAAAAATTTTACCGAAAAGCAGTTTTATGATCGTCAAAGCGCGTCGATTTTTAGTAAGAAGTTTTTTGAGGTTTTGTGGGCGAAGAGTTTAGTGTTCTACTCATTTCCTCCTCTTAACAAGAAACACAAAAGGCAAACAAGAGCTCTATGGACAATTAGGTAAAAACTTTTAGGATCTGCATTGATGATGATGGGGAAGTAAAACCGTTTCCGTGTCCTCTAAACTAATCGACTTGTATAATCCACTATTATCTGCATATAGATGAAACCCGCAACTGAAATTAGTATAATAAAGAGTTATAATGTGTAAATTGCATTCCAATATGAAGCCCTGAGATATTTTCGACACAATACTGGAAAATACAGACATCATCATCAGGTTGCTTACTACAATCCTATGCTTACGACCCACTAGATAATTTTCGCGACACAGAAATTTCGTCAAGTCCAATATGACGAAAAAGGGATAACAACACATTGTAATTTTCAGGAGACAGAGCCGTCAGCATCAGAGGCAGGTATAATATCGTTGGTAACTCAGGCCAAAGTCGTAGTACAACTCACACGTAATCTGAAGCCCAAATGTATGGAAGGCAGATCTTATCGCAACTGACGCTCTACCACTTTCTCCAAAACCTTAGACTTCTTTGCATGTCAAGTAGAAGTGTAAGTGGAAATATAATTACGAAATGACGTGAAATAACCTTAATCGCTGCTTAATTTAAATGTACAGGATTTATTTAAAATCTTATCACGTAACGGTATTAAATATATGATAAGCCAAGGGGAAATTTGTTAGGAATTTTTGGAAGAGACTAGTAGAGAATGTACATCAAATAGAAGTTTAATACAATAATTCAAAAATAAAACCTTCTCATCAATATTATTTAATTAACCAAAGGAGGAGAAATAGTCAGTATATTGGTCCTAAATAGATATAAATCACAGTTTCTAAATGTAGCCACGAGTATGATTCCGAATTCCGACACATTTTTTATCACTGGCAACATTGATTAGAGCAGATATTATGAGTGGACAGACAGGTGATGAACAGGTGTGATTGAAATATTATACAACTCCGTCACATTTGACACAATCACTACTTCTAAAAGAGTTGAGCAATTTTGCTACAGTCCGCCTACATTCTTCAACTAATTGTGATGTACTCATTGGGTAAATAATGGAATTGAAATCGACAGAGTTGCAACTGGTTTCCAATATATTAATGTTAGGGTGATGCTGTATGAGTAAACTAGTACACTGACGTCAACCAGTGTCTGAAAAGACTAAAAAGCGACAAATCGGAACAAAGCGGCCGATAAAACACCTCCGACAACCAATTAGATCCTATGACAATCCGTCCCAATCCGTAACTACTCCAAATAAAATCTTCATCCTTCCTCTATTGATAACATTTAAACAATTAAACGAAACGTCGGGTTTGATGTTTTAGATGCTTTTCTAAAAAACTGACCTAAAAATCTATAATTTTATTACCACAATATTTTTAAATGGCAAGATAGCTTAGATATCTTTCATTATACGAATCAATGTATTATTAGTAATTGTAAAAACTCGACTAAAAATAAATATACCTTCATACAAACGGTATTGGTCACAAAAATGATTTTTTCAGTAAAATGTAACAAATAAAACTTCTTAAGATACTGTTTCTTGTTAACAAACCACTTTTTAGTCAAACTGTTTCAAAATTTGGATTACTAACGGTAATCAGTTCCATTCAAAATTATTATAATGTACCAGTTTGAGTATCACAAAATGTTATTACACTTATTTGTAATGATTCCAAACAGTTATAAATCTTTTGAGAGATATATTTATATATATGTATATAGTATAGTATAGTTTGATTTTATACTCAAGTTAGTTGAATAGCAGATTTAGTCCAAGTATGAATCGTTCAAACATTTCGCAATGTTTTGACGTGAAGCTTCTTACAACTGCCAGAAACAAACTATTGTGGTCGTGGACAAAATATTACAGGCGACATAAGTTCCATTATGCAGTGAAAAGATTACACTAAGCCAGCTTAAAATGCTTCAAAACTACAACAGCAATAGATTTCACAGGAAGAATATGCATTCCAGAAATTCCAGTAATGAAGGTTATATGTTTAAAGTTTATAGAAGTGGGTAGATTTCATCACCCTTTTGAGAATGGATTTCTCTGCATGACCCTGACGGTTTGCTAACTACCAATGATAGATTAAGCGGAAACGTTACTTCAATAGTTAATTACATTAATTTTTTTAATGTGTGGTGGGTGCTTAGTTGCAGTGACTCCGTAAGCTGTATCGCTTGTCTGGCTATCACTGCAACTCTCGCGGTGTAGTTTGTGTGTGTAGGTTGTGTCCAATGGCTTTGTGAGAGCATCATATCGCCTTTTATGATGCCGCGCTGTTAATCACTTTGCTCCCAACAGCGAATGGCAAGTCGATCCGGGATTAAAGTCTCTGAAAAAATGTCACCGTCCCTCCAGAGAATTGAACCCCGGCATCTATCGTCGTCCCACAACGATAGTCAGCCGCCTAACCACTGCGGCCATCAACCCGGATGTATTAAATTTGTCTGTGATAATTCTGTCATTTACGTAGTACAAGTAGTGCGAGAATGAGAATCCTATCGAAAACCTATAGAAAATATAGTAAGAGAATGGGATATAGTGAAGGAAATATTAGAAATCGGTATTAGTTAGACAATGGGGCAGTCCCGGATTTTTTTTATTTTTTTCTTAGTGTATATTAAATTATAGTGTCTACGTATTTTCTTCTACATTAATATTAATAATGAAGTGAAAAGTCGAGTTCAGATGCGTCACTAAAAGTTGACATCTGCTCTTCCACTCAACCATTCTATCTAAACCTAAATTCTAAGCCCAAAGAGAGAGAGTAGTTACGTGTACTAAAAATGAGTGTACTTCAGGGATAATTTCTGTGTACATCTTCGTTTCTTTAGGGCGGTTTGGTTTGTAATTAGTTATAATTTCGCTAAATCTCTTCTCATGCCCTGGTTTAGCTACGTCTAGATGGTTTTCTGAATTACATAATTAGAAACACCTCGTCTGGCGCAATATGGATGTCGGCTTTAAGAATGTGTTCACTGACTTTTACTTCAGACGCGAATTTCCCTGATGTTTTTATTTGCGCATTTCCTAATTCTTTTATCAAAACAAAAGTGTTATCAAATTTTGGCGCTCTCATCTGCATCTAACTGCTGGCTTTTAACAAGTTCAGATTACTTCCGGTGTCAATGAATCCTTGTATAGAATGACCATTTATAGTCAAGAATATATTATCACGAAGTGGACTGCCATCTCCCTGAACGAAGCATGTTCGCCAATTTTCTTCATTTCGTGTAGATGCTGTACCTTTACATTGCTTGCGCTGTGACCAACATCATTTCAATTTCTTTCATGGTTAACAAATATTGAGTAAAAGTCACATCGTTTTTCTTTTTACGTGTTGACAGCATCATATGCAATATAGCACTATTAACTATTAACAGCTTTTCCAAATTCTTGCTTTATTTATACGATTTTCCATTCCGTATTTCAGTACAGAAAAACTACGCATTAAAGACTGAAAGTTCTATTACATTTGATTGCACAACATACTAAATGTATTTTTTCCACTACTAGCGTTAGAAGACGTCATTATTTGGTATGTTTTCGGGCCGAGAAGATGAATTTCTCTCCTAGTAGTCAATAATAAAAATTATCTTCTACTAGTAAATAATAAAAACAATTGACAATAATAAAATTATGTTTTATTCAATAAAAATGTATAGAATAGAAATAATTTGAATACAAAACCTTAGATGTCGTATAGATGCACGAATGAAATCCGCAATTCAAGAAAAAAGGTTAGGTTAACATTTAACATGAATAAACAAAGTAGGAAATACGTAATTTGGTAAACACTACTTATTAAAATAATAATTAATAGCGCAATTTTGGCAGGTCATGTTAATTCCTGACGTACCAGTATTTTTGATACTCTATTTGATTTGCTTCCTTGCGGATTTCTGGAGGAGTACAACTACTGTCTGACATTTTTTTTTGGTATTGTGACAAGACATGAATAAAATCTTAATTTGACATTAAATGTTTATTCATTTGTTTTTACAGACTAACATGTTTTCTATGGATATCTTAAATTAAACATTTATCGGACCGGCTTATTATATTACATTATCATTGAGAAAGCGGTTAAATATGCTAGTAGTGGAAAAAATAGTATATAAACCACGGCAGAGAAGATTTTTCTCAGCCTCTTAGCCATAGCTACTCGACTGAGAAAAATGTCTTCTCTCCCTTGGTATATAATTACTATTATATTCAAAGAATGTTACATCTTAGCCGTGCATATATCAAATTAAGGAAAGAAATTCTTGGTAATGCGGCTAGTAGTGAAAATGATAATTAACCATAATTAATAATCACTGTCATTCATCACCATACGGCGACGCGTTTCGATTTTATAAATCTCATCAGGCTGTCTTTGTGAGAATGACAGTAATTTGTGAAAACTCATATATATATCAAACATCGTGTATTAAGTATATATGAGAGATTAATTTTACAAATATTGACTTATGTTGAATTGACTATTGTCTATCTACTTTTATTTCTACAAAGCCAGTAATTATTTATTACATTGACCTGTAGCTGTAGAATTAGCGACATCAGACCAAGCATAAGCCAGAAATAATTGAATAATTGAAAAGTTTCATATATAATATATCCATCACTTTTCTGTAGAATAATATATTATTCGATCGATTTATCCATCACTTTTCTGTAGAATAATATATTTCTATTGAATTCTATTCTAATTGAAAAGTTTCATATATAATATATCCATCACTTTTCTGTAGAATAATATATTATTCGATCACTTTTCTGTAGAATAATATATTATTCGATCGCTTTTCTGTAGAATAATATATTATTCGATCGATTTATCCATCACTTTTCTGTAGAATAATATATTTCTACAGAAAAGTGATGGATAAATCGATCGAATAATATATTATTCTACGGAAAAGTGATGGATATATTATATATGAAACTTTTCAATTATTCAATTATTTCTGGCTTATGCTTGGTCTGATGTCGCTAATTCTACAGCTACAGGTCAATGTAATAAATAATTACTGGCTTTGTAGAAATAAAAGTAGATAGACAATAGTCAACTCAACATAAGTCAATATTTGTAAAATTAATCTCTCATATATACTTAATACACGATGTTTGATATATATATGAGTTTTCACAAATTACTGTCATTCTCACAAAGACAGCCTGATGAGATTTATAAAATCGAAACGCGTCGCTGTATGGTGATGAATGACAGTGATTATTAATTATGGTTAATTATCATTTTCACTACTAGCCGCATTACCAAGAATTTCTTTCCTTAATTACTATTATATACACGTCTTATCGTCAAAACGTCTTTTTTCTAATAATTGTCACTGCCAACACACCTGTCATTCCCTACATATAACAACGCTTGTACATTACTACGTTTGTCGTAGATGTATTCTTACAACTTTGAGCCAATAAAAAGAAGTACCATTATCACATTACTAAACGCGCGATTTTATTTTTGTTTTTGTGCAATTCCAGTAACACTAAAATTATAATATTTGCTATCTTTCATAATATAACATTTATTAACACATTAAAAAAAACTAGACGGCCACATTATGTGCACGAAAGGTGGGATTTTATTGGACAAGGGAATATGGTCCAATCTTGTAGAATGAATTAATAGCGGACTAACTAAGGTAATTACCAATAATGGATATTATACCATATCTATATTAACTAAGACGTGATGGGTATTAGCGTTAAAATTAGATTCATTATTTCATCTTGCTCGAAGCATCGAATTTGTGTCTTCAAAAAATTATGACGATGTTGTAACGTTGATTTCAACCAGGTTCCCATCAATAAAAGTCAAGTCCAAGTAATAAGTTGAATACGATCAGATGAGGACGGTGTCCACATAAAATATATTTAACTTATTCGTTGCCAATGCTCTCCTCTCCCAATACTCAACTTTCTTGTAATCAAGAAAGTTCAAGAGAGTTAAAGAAAAAAATATCAATATATTTTTCGCACCTGAAAGGAATATGAAGGTTAATTGTAGACTACTCAATATAGACCAAAATAATTTTGAAGACGTAAATTTGATACTTCTTATTTCAATTAACGACACGCCAAATGAGGTCTTCAGTTGCGGTACTTTCTACTTTTTTTTTGGTATGGAGTACCTCAATAGATTTTGATGTAGAATTGCATGCTATTTAAATTAAGAAAGTGAATGCGATCTTGATGGGATGAGACAAGGGCGTAAATAATTTTGCTAATGGTACTGAATGACATTATCTCTAATTACAAGTTGTCAGAGCTGTTAGATGTCGAGGCCATCGAAAACTTCTATCGAACCAGTTCCATGAATAACCTTGTATAAATTATAATAATAAGGTAAAATATCATTAAAATTTAAAATAGCTGTATTGCCAATTGAACACAACATACACACACAAAAACTACACCGCGAGAGTTGCAGTGATAGCCAGACAAGCGATACAGTTTACGGAGTCACTGCAACTAAGCACCCACCACATTA